>VTPC01005036.1:0-21243 GCA_011009095.1 Ignelater luminosus
AAAAAACTACCAAAGACCAAACACGCACGCTCCAACCTCCTGCTATTCCCTTCACCCCCAGTCCTCGCCCCAAACGACCTCCGACCTCTCATTCAATCCCACGCACCTCATCCAAACCACAAACTCCATCATGATCCCCCTGGACCCACCGCCTGTCCGATCCTATGCCTCAGTAGCCTCTACCATCACCACCACCAACGCTACCGCCCCCGGCTGTATCCCCTCTCCTAGTAGATCCCCTACCCCTTTCACCCACCATCCCTCATCTCGTTTCAATCCGCCCGATTCCCCACACTCCTCTACAGGCCCCTCCGCTCGATCCAGTCCCGCCCTATCATCCAGATCCATTTCCCCCATGCTGACCGAAGACATACCGGACCAGACAAGCAAACGACTCCACTCCCCGTCATCCGACGCTAGCACCCACGACTGGCAGACCATCAATACCAAAAAGCAACGCGCCGTTACTTCACCTCCACCTACCACTCCTGCCAGCCAACCTTCCGCATCCGCCACAAATCGCCATGTCACTGCCTCACCTCCTGCACCCACCACCCAACCTAGGACCTCCATCACCTGCCTCGTAAACGGCCTCCCAAAAGCCCAATCCAACCTTAAAACCATCTCCTTACTGCTCCGCAGAATCCCCGGACTCCGCGTCTCCGACGTATCCGTCCTCCCCAGCGGCACCGTTCGCATTTCCTCACCCCAGACCGACCTCCAGGAGCGCCTCACTACCCTGAGCCACCTGGTAGGCGGGCCTGTCCGCATTTCGCCCTCCACCAAACCCGACAGAGTCCAACCTCGTCCCCCACTTCAGCCCTCGTTCTCCTGTGTCCTCCGGAACGTCGACTACGACATCTCCGCTGAAGACGTTCAGGAGGTTCTTTCTTCTGAAGGTTTCACTTTCTCCAGGGTGTGGCGCATCCGGTCTAAAGCCACCGATCGCGACACGAATTTTATGCGAGTGATCACCACTTGCAAGAGGACTCTGGACGCGCTCCTTGGTGGAGGTCTTAGGATGTTCCACCACACCTTCAGAGCTGAACCTTCCCATACCCCTAAACCCCAGCCGGTTCAGTGCTCCAAGTGCCTCAAATTTGACCACCCAACCTCTCTATGTCAAGTCCGGCGCCCCACCTGCGGTGTTTGCGGAGATTTCCACAACACCCATTCTTGCACCGCAGCCACCATCCCCAAATGCGGAAATTGCGGAGGAGGCCACGTCGCCTTCTCCAAGCAATGCCCCGAACGCCCATCCGAACCTGTCACGCCCGCAGCTCCACTCAAGCCCGTACAAGAAGAAGACTCTTCCCGAATCCGCAATTTTGTACGGTTTTTCCTTACCTCCTTCCTCAATCTCTTCCCTACCCAACGGGACCACACCCTCCGCATTCTAGCTCCCCTAATCCACACTTTCTTCGGCTTTCGGGTCGAAGCCTCAGTGGCTGGGAACTGGCTGCACATCTCCTTTCTAGAGCGCCAGTAAATATCGTTCATAAGACGTTCCCCCACCTCATTCCCCTTCCATCTTTATCCTTCCTATGGATCTTGTCCTCTCTACGGTGAACGCCAACGGCTGGAGCCGGAAGCGTCCACTGGTGGAGAACCTTATCCGCTCCCATCACATTCATATCCTGTCTATCACACAAACCAACCTTACGAAAATCCAAAACATTACCCTTCCCGGATTCCAGGTTCTCCGCCACGTTGCACCGCGCCGCTCCGCCGGCGTGGCCCTGGCTATCCACTCCAGCCTCCCCTACTCCCCACTTGATCTCCCTCCCGAATTCGCTCACCTCAACTGCTGCGCTGCCACCCTTGACGTACCCGGCGGCGCAGTCCACCTTTTCTCCTTATACATCCCCCCTGACAACTCACCCTTTCCCGAAGACTTCTTCGAGTTTGTGGCTCGGTCCTACCGGAGGGCGGTGATAATGGGCGACTTCAACGCCCGTCACACGGCCTTCGGGGACACGGCTACCAATTCGAGGGGTCGAACCCTCTCCAACATCCTCCTTCAGCTACCCTTCTACCGAATCCCCAACTCCGAACCTACCTTCATAAACCATAACGGCTCCTCCATCGTCGACTACATCTTCATCACAGATCCCCTCACCCCCTTCTTTCCTGACCCCGCCACTATCGGCACTCCTATCACCAGCGACCATTTACCTCTCATCACCACATTCACCCTCTTGAACCTCCCCATTCCTTCCAACTCCAACCGTATCATCCGAGACTGGAACAAAGCCGACTTGCGGAAGTTCCAGGATCACGTCTCCACTCACCTTCCTATCTCCCCCCCCCCTCACCGCAATCCCTGACATCGACCAAACCATAGCAAACCTCACCTACTCCATCCAGGAGACCGTGGAGGTCTCCTTCCAACCAAAACCATAAAGATCGACCGTCCCCCCCTTCAGCCACACATCTTCCGCCTTATCCAAGAAAAAAAGGCCACCCTCCACCTCTTTGTCCGCACTAGAGACCCCACCGTCAAGGCGGACTGGAACCGCCTCAACGCGCTTGTCCGCCTGCTTACGACCAGGTTTCGAGAGGCGCGTTGGGCGACAACATGTTCCAGTCTTGACTACTGAGACGGCTCCCGCTTCTGGTCCAAGTTAAAAACCATAACCGGACAAAGAAAAACCAACCGCCCAGCCCACCTCCGCCACAACAATCAAACCATCTCGGACCAACAAGCCCAACTCTTCGCCGACCTTCTCGACGAAGTCCACCAATTCCCACAAGATCCCCGATTCGACCACGAACCAGCCCAGCTCATTCACACGCGGATCCGCCTTGACCCAACCATCTCTCCTCTCATCGCCGTCCCTCCTATAAGACCCAGCGACCCGCCTCCGCCGGAGATTCTCCAAAACATCAACACAGATGAAACGGCGGCTGCCATCGCCTCGGGCAAAAACTCTGCCCCAGGCGAGGACTCCCTTACCAGGAGAGTCCTTCGCCACCTCCCCCAAGACGCCATCGACCTCCTCACCCAAATCTTCAACCACTGTATGCGCTGTGGCTACTTCCCTTCCGCCTGGAAAAGCGCTACAGTGGTCATGATCCACAAGAAACACAAAAACTTCACGGACCCCGCCTCTTACAGGCCCATTGCCCTTCTCAACGTCCTAGGCAAGATCTTCGAGCAAATTCTTGCCGACAGACTGAGAGACCACCTCGTAGACTCTAACCTTCTATCACCCCACCAGTTTGGGTTTCGCCCCAACAGATCCACCTCCGACCCACTTCTCTTGCTCCACACTGACGTAGCCAAATCTCTCAATCAAGGCAGGTGCGTTGCCGGTGTTTTTCTCGACATCGAACGTGCCTTTGACAAAGTCTGGCACGAAGGGCTTCTTCACAAACTCCTTAACGCACAAATCCCGCCCGGCTTCGTCAGGCTCATCAATAGCTACCTTTCACATCGACAGCACAGAGTGCGTATCAAAGGCATCCTCTCCAAACCATTCACCCCCAGAGCCGGAATTCCTCTAGGTTCGATCCTCGCCCCTATCCTTTTCATCCTCTATTGCCACGACATCCCCAGACCCGAGCCGCAACCGGCCCTCAACGATCAATCCTCGACCGTCCGCATCACCCAGTACGCCGACGATACCGCCCTCTGGGCTAGTGGCCGCAACGCCAGAACCGCTAGCCGCCACCTTGCTCGAGCTCTCGCTCGGCCGGAGGATTGGTTCCGACTCTGGCGCCTCAAACCCAACCCTAACAAATCGCAGGCTATCCTCTTTCGGCACCCCTACCAAACCCGAAGTTCCCGTTTCCGGAAAACAGATGTCCGACTGGACCTCTGGGGCTCCCGCCTTCTTCTCTCCCGATCTGTCCTATACCTAGGTTGCTCGTTCACCCACACTCTCCACTGAGGCGCCGAGCTGGGCAGGTGTCTCGACGCCGTTCAGTGCCGCGCCTCCATTCTCGCCATGCTCCGTGGTAATTTCCGGGGCTGTCACCCTAAGACCCTTATACATACGTATAAAACTTTCATCCGGCCCCTCATCGATTTTCGTCACCCCTGCTTCTGTGCCCTCAAACAATACCAACTAAATAGTCTTCGTCAGAAAGAGAGGCGGGTCTGTCGGGGGATGCTGGGTCTGGGTCGCTTTCACCCCTTCATGGAGGTCTGCGATCGGGCCGGCATTCCCCCTATAGACGCGCGGCTCGAGTCCCTCCAGGGTCGATACGTTCATCGAGCCATCGACCACAATCGAGAGGCTCAACTCGCCATTCTCGCCACGCCTGCTGGCTACCAACCCCGTCACATCAACCATAAACTCAAGTTCCCCCCGGCCATCTACCTAGGCCGCGCCACCTTTCTGACCCCAGACCTTGACGACATCCTAGACAACACTCCAATCGCCCTCAGACTCCCCTAACTCTACATCCCCCATCCTCTGTTCTCCGTTCGCCTTCCAACCTAATAACATCAACAACGATTCTGCTCTTCTTTCCATGTTGCAGGTAGCAGAGGCCCCACCCTGTTCTTACTAGGGTTTTCCGTGGTTTCCCTAGTGGTGAAGGCAAATGCCGGAACAGTTACTGCACCAGTCCACGGCACACTATACACACCTAGACACCCACACATCACCACTCTAACATATACACACTCTCACACCCCTCACTACACAATACCAACACCGTTCTGAAAAGAACCGCCTCATCGTTTCACCACTTCGTCGTCACTGTGTGACGGCTCGCTGGCCGTCCTTGGGCATTCCACCTCCACCTGAAGATGGGTCATCGACATCGGCGGGCATTATTGAGGACCCTGCTTCCGGCCTGCTCCATCGTCGCCACCAAACCATCACCGCCGTGGACGAGCGCGCGGACTGCTTGGTGCCTGACATAACGTTCACGACAACCGCCTTTTTTCCAAATTCACCAGCCATAGAGGAATTAAGTTTCCTAAATGGCAGCCACCTACGGTGGCATTTTCTCGTTGATACTGGCTGAGGTCTCACCTTTAACTAATTTTATTAATCCGAAGTTAAAACTGCAACAGCATCATGCAGTACTGTGCACGGGATAATAGCTTCATAGGGCCCTGCATTTCAGTACGTAGTACCGGGGAAATGACAATGCTGTTTCTGGAACTGCTGTTGATTTTTCGAGATGTGGACGCATGTATTTATGCAGATCCTAGCACGATTTGACATTGTAATTTTCGATCAACGTGTAACTACAAATGTTCTTGCATGAAGAAAGCGATGATGCTGACATGAAATGACAAATACTACCCATGTCATAAATTTCCATTTTCATCGTGATTTTCAAAACGTTCAGCATCGAAACAATTGGAATAATGCAAATATGTTAAGAAATAGCCTACCTTCTAGAATTCCACATTCATCTAAAGTCTTATAAAGCACTCGTTTGAACAATTTTCTACAATTTGACATCACCCGGTTTTAAATCAATCGAATAGTTACAACGTCATCTTGTCATTTTAAAATTTATGTCAGATGCAGGCATCCGAGACAACAGAACTTTTAATATTGCTCAGTATGACAAACAGTCTCCATCACCAAATTTCCATCTCTAATTTCTAAAACGCTAAAACCTGAAACTGCTGTGACATGTGAGTGGACGTGGGTTGATTGTAACAAGAGATTTTCCATGCGTGAGTGAGTAACCAAACAAAGTTAAGTAGTTTGGTTGACTGGTTCTAAAAACTTTTTATCAGTTCCTTAAAAAATAAGAGAGTTGCTTACTGAGAAATTATCACTTATCAAATAAATAGTCGTGATTTCTCGTTTCATATATTCACTGTATAATGCTGGATGTGCATCATAGGGATTTGAATAGTAAGAGGTTTTTAGAGAAAAGAACACTGCACCTGTACATGTCATTATTTGTGATTTTCATTTTACCGAAACTGAAAAATTAAAATCTGCAAAGTAGACTTTACAAAAATAATACAAGCTGATAAATTGAATCATGTGACATCTATTCTAAATGAGAGAAATAGAATCAAATAAACTGCTAGGTCTTCCTCATATTCAATTTAATAAGATTCGCTAAGCTCAACTGGTTAGAGCAGAACCAAGGTGTTGCTTCTGCTTTTTCTATATGTTAAAATCTTATTAAAATAAAATATGAAGAAGATTTAGAGTTCATTTGATTCTATTTCATACACGGTGAGTAACCGCAATAAGAGCTAACAAAACAATTAAACCTACAGATGTGAACAGATCAACAAAAAATGTTTTGTTAAGATGATTTCAATCTCTAATGTACACTATATATTTTAATTTTTTTAATTTCTTCAGGTTTAGAAAATGAAAAATAAAAATCAACGACATGTACAGGTGGAGTATTTAGCTCTAAAATAACTAGGGAGCAAATAATTGGACATTAGAAATTTACTATTGAAATATCTATGTATAGTATATAAATATATGTATATAAATATGTCATAATATTTTTACAAATATGCATAGTTATGAAACAAAATAAATACTATGTGTACGATTTTCATTCATACCATACAATATGATTTTGTCAATCTTTGTTGTTGAAACATAAACGTATTTACTACATCAATAACCAATGTGATATTAATAAAAACGCCTCCTAACAAATTCTTGTTTACATTTACAGATAAAATAAGAAAAAACTTATTTTTCCAAATCTCTAAATCCTAGAAAATTGAAAATATTTTTCCAAAGCTCAAAGCAATCCAAAGAAATGCGCAAACCAGCAGCAATAAAAAACATTCCTTATTGTGGATAATCCAGGATATTGTGAAATTCGATGTTTTGCCAAAAAGATATTTTTCTTCAATTGATAACATCTGGAAACATACAAACTTTAGCTTTGAATCTAAAATTCGATAGATATGTAACTTTAAAGAACGTAAAAAGGAGAAGTTAACTTATTCTATAAATGTACCGAGGGTCAGCATCTACAGCTCTCCAGAGAGAAACTTGGCCATCGTTAAATTGAAATTTTTCGTTATTTTTTTCCCTCCTCATCGATTCGCATTCAATTCGTGCTTTCAATAAACAAACACCAAACATACTCGAATACTGATATAACCTATTAATAGGCCTCGTATACCAGAATGAGAGTGATTGAGCTTAACAAACCCCTGAATTGCAGGAAATACAAACAAATATGGATATACGAGTATACGGTATTAAATTTACATCAATCTGAATAGAAGTTCAATAATGCAAAGGATTGGGTTATTCGAAGTTGGAGTAATATTACAATGACAAAAATGCGAGAATAAATCGGAAGCATTTAGCTAGAAGAACGATGTCCATTTATAAAACATATTTTTATAGTAGTCCTGGAAACCAGCCAGGCAACATATTCTACAAATTACTTGGCATAATTATGCAAGAATTATGTAGCAACTCGGTAAAATGCAGGAGTTTAAAACGCCGGAAGAAACGGATCTACGTAGAAATAAATGCGACAACGGAATGTTACTTATAATTAATCACACTATTAAACCTACTTTATCCGCAATTAATCAAATGAAAGTTTTACATTTTTGCTTGAAAATTGTTTGCCGCAATTTAATTTTCTTCAGGAGTAGTAAATCTCGAGCACAAGTCGTATAGCTATCATGCAAATAGTAAATTTAATAGCTATAAAATTAAAACTAGTATTAGAACTACCGTATTTCACTTTGTTTCTACTTGTAGCAGTGCTATTATAAGCTAATTACCCTCTTTATCTTAGTAGTAATTAAACAACATAAATTTACTTGAACAGTTCTTCACGTTTCAAATGCATACTACAGAATAAGAATTTTTCAAACCTACCCCAACTGATCGACTATGGTATGGGATTTATTATAGTGTCCCATCTCAGGGCACTATTCTGCTTCCTAAATAGAAATATTGTCGCACAGTCTAGGGAGCAAATCGTAGCTCAGAATGCAAAGCCACATGTAAAGATATTTACTCCAACACAAAGTGTAAGGTAGCTCGGAGAGTAACAAATCCTCATTTCATAAATTTGAGTCTCGGTCTAACCGTTACGCAAGATAAACGTTTTTAAATTAATTTCTAATATTTCCTAAAATTTGATATAAGTTTAAGTAAGCGTCCGTGGATTCGGAGCCGCAGATATCGATATCGTTGTTACTTTAGGTTTTATGAATTGTTTCAATTTTGTAGACCCAATATGTCGACTAGTTTTACCGGAAATGACTCAGATCATCTCCCTGCGATGATAACCTTTGGAAATAATCCATTAAAAACTCATCTTACACCTAGATTAATCAGAGAAAACATAGACTGGGAACTGTTTAGAAGCAGATTAGGAAAAAACATAATCATGTCCATCTATGTAACATTATAAGTAGACTTAGATATTGACAATGCAGTCAAGACTATTAGGAATGCTATCGTTCAAACACTACATGAAGCTACAATACAAACAACATCTCGTCTGCATAAAAGTCCCCCTCTCAATATATTCTAGACTTATTAAAGATGTGGCAACAAACTGGAGACAGCATGTAAAAACCAACTTAATAATTTAAGCAGGAATTAGATAATTAGCAATTACAAATTACTAGCAGTATTAGCTGAGCGTTAGCAAAACGACCCTAGTTTGTGGTGCACTACAAAACGCTTACTTGGCCAGCATCAAACTATTGCAGCACTGAAGAAGGGCAATACAAAATATAGCACTGATGAAGGAAAATAAAAACTTGTAGGAAGCCATCTAGATTTCTAGAAGATGTCTTTAAAGCACCTATTACCGAGCGATATGATCATAGACTGATTGAAAGTTACGTTGAAACACACGTCTCTGAGAAAAGACAAACCGTACAAACGGACCCGAATAATGTTAATGAAATCTTGTTTTGTATTAATAAACTACGCAATAAAAAACCTCTAGGGCATAATCTACCAAATGAAGTAATCAAAGTAAGCTATTTAGAATATTTTCCTAAAATATCAAAACAGGCATAGCTGATAATTGTTCATAAACCGAGAAAGCCTGCTGCAGAGCCAAACAATTACGGACCTACAAGTCTTCTGTCAACATTAATTAAGTACCTAGAAACTAGTTACCATAAAAAAGCGACTATACTCATATTAAAAAGAATAACATAGCATCAAAACGTCATCGTCAGTATGGCTTCCGATCAAATCACTTCATACCTACTAACAGAGTACATAACAACGGCTTCAAAAAAAGGCTCATACAATCTGATAAAGTCTGGCACAAAGGCCTTATCCCAAGAATCGGTCTTAGGGTCTTTGCTGTATAATATATTGCCATGGTTTTTGGCATAATTATTATTATGGGCATGATAATTTTGACTGTTATTACACATCTTTCAAATTTATTTTATGCTGAAATTTATTTCCTTTTATCACCTCAATTCTTGGAATTTCAAAAGATAAATTACTACCATAATTGAATGATTTACTTATGAGTATAAAACTATTTGTAAACCTAGATTCAAGATATTGTTTTGTAATTGTCTTTAGTTTACCATATATTTTAATTTTTTTACGACGTATTTCGGGATTAGACCGTGTCATTGTTGAATTATAATATATACTCAACCTTGCGTTCACTTTCATAAAGAGCTTCATCAGGAGACTAAAGAAAAGCACAGTAACTCGACGTGTTAACTATGCTAGAGGCGAAATTCTTAAGCCAAGAATGGAGAAAGTGTGGGATTTACATACATAAACGGAGGCTTAATCGACACTAACGGCCCCAATGGCACAAAGTGGTTACCCTGCATAGCAATTGATTTTATTGGCATCTTTGTGAACTTCTATTGTTTCCCTGATTTTTCTGGTGTGATATAAAAATGGCTTGGAAATAAAAGAGGCATCCAGCTAATAACCATAGCAGTTGATGCTGCATAATACAAAAAAAAGAGGCATCTTCAAACAATGCAGAGAGATTGTAAATGAGTGAGAATGGTTTGAATTTGGCGCCACATTTAAATTATTTTCATGTTGGCACTACTTGTTTACTTTTTGCAATCTGTCAAATCTGTGTTGTTTACAAAGTATAATAATAAACAATGCTATATAACCTCAAAAAAGATAGATTATATTATTTGACAGATTGCAAAAAGTAAACAAGTAGTGCCAACATGAAAATAATTTAAATGTGGCGCCAAATTCAAACCATCCTCACTCATTTACAATCACTCTGTATCTTATGTTCCGTCTCGTGTTGATGTTTGGCAACAGCAGATGTACGTATGCGGCTTGATCTTATACGCCGCTTGTGTTCAGTAATGCGTATGTTATTCCAGCGACCAGTTTCTCTGATATATACTGATCTACAGAAACATGGATGCTATTTTTAGAAGAAGATAGCAGTTGTGGGATTCTGTTAATGAGTCCGAAGACGGTTTTGATTCTATGTTTTCGGAGTGTTTTCCCTACACAATCTGTTACCTTATAAATGTATGGTAAGAAAGCAGTTGCGTTCTGAAGAGAAGGATCAAGGCGTTGCTTGATAATCCTGTCTGTCCCGTTTGTAGTAACCACTATCTAGAAGATTGGCCCGAACATGTTCTTGTTCCCCTTGCATGTTGTTGGATTACGAAATGGAAACTGCTCAAGTTTATCAAAGATCGTTTTTCGGCTGGATGGTGGTGGGAGTCGGCATGCAAATATCTCTTGGCATATATAGGTTTACGATATACCAAGTCACCAAAGCTGTCATCAGGTAGATGAGCGACGAGAAAATCGAGAAAAAGAAAGGAGCTATTATTATCAACTTCCATGGTAAATTTGAATCTGGATGCTAGTTGTTTAGATGATCAAGAAATCGAAACGTGTGTCGTCCATGCAGCCGTACGATAAAGATGTCTTCTACGTATTTACACTAAACTTTGGGCTTGTACTAGGTTAATTCTAGAGTAGTTGTCTTAAAAGAGAGCGAAAAGCCCAGAGATGGGTAGAATTCATCACAGAATAGAAAATAGGTTGAATTCAAATTGAAGTCCATCACTAGATGGATTGCTTTTCCTTCTTGACTCAGCAGTAGTTATTGAATGATGGCTACGGGATCGGGAACAGGGATTTTGGTGAAAAAAGGTGTCACATCGAAACTAACCAAAAGATCACCTGGTTTCAGGATGAGTCCGGGTATCGGCTGAAGAAAATATGAAAAATTCAGTGCAGCCTTTTAGGATGTCGCAAGGTACCTTGCCAGGTCGTAGGTTCCAGATCCTATTGAAGAGAAATATCGACTTTGCGTATTTTTTAGAAAACCATACAACCTTGGTGACTTCGATGCAAGCGGTATCAGTTGGCGTTGAGTCTCTTGGGGTATGCGTGACGGCTTTATTAGCGAGTGATTCCGTTCAAACTTATAATTGGGGTCCCGTGTGTGCTAAATGTATGTCTCATCTTCTAGAAGTGAGTTCAATTTCTCCACAAGAATGGTGATGTCAGGATTTGTTCTGAAATTCTGTTCTCCTCCTTTTCTCCTTGGATACGTAGCGTTGGTTCATTCCATTGCACTCACGATGTTGAATACGGATATCTCCTTAGGTACCATAGGGATGTCTAACCCTTTCGACAGTACAACTGGTTTTTCTTTGTTGTACGATCCCGCTTTTTCATGAATATCATTTAAATGTTTATGAAGTGAAAATAGTTCTATGATTTATTCTGCGGTTTCATGGTCAGTTTATTCTAACATAATTATGTAGACGACTGAGACGAAAATAAATATGGTAGGTAATAACCGTTGATTTATATTTGTTTTTTCAGTTTTGCACAAGCGCTGTCAACGCTACTGTGTACACAGTACATAACGTCTTTCTTATGTGTATTATTTATCAACAAACATTGATTTATAATTACTGAAGAAAATTTTAACACGAGTTATAGTGCAACAACCTATATAGTATAGAATAAAATACTGTAATGTAATATTATATACCTAGTTAGCATTTTCTTTTTATCATTTTAACATGATGTTTTTATAAAGTTAGTCTGATAATAAATCTTGAACGGATAACACCAAAAGAATTAAAAAGAGAATATTTTTAATTCAGGGTTTTTGGAAAATTCGTTTTTTAAAAACCACCAATCCCATTTGAAACTTATAATTCACGCGAATGTTTCTATTACAGTTTATATTATTCAGAACATTCTTTCATGTTTGGTGGCTTTGTTTTGTTACCATCACGCTTTTAAATTTAATATAAATCTAGATAAACTTTTCAATAAATCTGTTATATTAACACAATACAAATCTAACTTTTAAATACAGTACTAATTATTATTATTAACAGAAGTTTTAATCACTTTTATTGCAATTTTTAACTTTTGTTTTGCAGAAAGAACTTCCTAAAACAATAATCAACATTTTTTTGTTTTTTATATCAAACTGACTGCAAATGGTGACTTCCTTCCTTAACATTTATTTTTATGTGTTGCATTTGAATAATTACAAAAAGTTTATTTGCTCTAAAAGGATTGACTAGCTTTTTGTTTAAATCAGGACTTAATTTCGAGGCGTAGCCCGAGCCGTTATGGCATTTAGTTCTCTTAAGGAGATTAATACAGGCCGCAGTTACTAGAAGACGAGTCCCTATGTCGTAAGATAGTTAATAGTGTTTTCTAAAAAATGTGCCGGGCGTACGACGGCCGAACACAGGCTTACGGCACACCGTTGCGTTGATGGTAAGGTTGGTGGGGGTATGACTTTCAAACAATAACGGCACCACCCATAGTCTTTTGTTATTTTGACGGATATCATCTATTGCAGAAACGGTTTTTTGATTTTACATTATGTGCGACCTAAATACAGAATGATCTTTCAATTTGGTACGGTCCCCGAAATATATTCTGCTTTTCTCTACATTAAGACCGATGGATAAGTACCCAGAGATGTTATGACATTTAGCTCTTTGAAGAAGGTGAATGGAGGACGTCGCCCTCATCGTATTTAACTCTATCACGAATGTTAGTAGTGCAATACTGCTATCTACCTCCTAAAAGGAAACCGGATAAACGAAATTATGTTTAGTGTTTAATGTTAATTGGTATGTTTTATTTATTACTTCAGCTTTTATTTGCTGTTTAAGAGACGTATAGGTGATAACGAAGGACAAAGCCAGACCTGCAGCCACAGATGTTGGTGTATTGGAGGACCGAGCACAGTCAATGGCAGCTACACCCATTTCTATTTCAAGAGAGTTAAAGAATCGAAGCGTCCCGGGCGCGACAAGATAACGCCGAATACGTCAACTTTGATCGGGGCCACGAAGCGACGGAGAGAGCGCCTAGAGAATGCTCTAGTCTAATTTTTGGATTTTCTAGCATAAGTAGTGTAAAGACTACTATGCATGCCACATAGTAAAGTTTTGAGTAATTCTAAATGTAATAAGAACCGGTAGGGCGAGCGGACAGCCGCCCAAGAGCAGCCAGATTTTGGGACAGGCAAAATTTGAAACCAACAAAAAGCATTTAATGGTTGGTTGTAAGGGTATGTCAACTAAAAGCCTACAAACTTTTCTTGCCTGGAAAATCCGAATACAACATTCTGAACGTGGAAAACAATTTACTGCCACCAACTTTAATGCAATGGAGATTTTGCGTACAAATATTTATGATATTCTTAAGAGGATTGAGTGTGAAACACTGCTTAGCAGATTATTCGGCAGTGGCACAAAAACTATAAAGAGGACGAAAAGGAAGAAGAGAGAACTTGTATGTGCGGCTCGTGGAAAACTTGTATAAGAGAACACTTATTTGCGTAAATTACGAGATGGTCGTTTAAAATGCACGTTTCGTCGGGACGTTACCATAGGTGAAAATGTAGCGATCGCATCCAATTTAGATCGATAGTATACGCAAATAGGTGCGAAGTGAGGAATGTGGCGCAATTGCAAAGCAAAAGCAAAGGTCTGCCATTTCACAACAGAACACTTTAAGAAGCTGGTAACTAAAACATATGCCAAAATTAGGCAAGCAGCAGATTATGGTGCAGATTCTGTTTCGTCACACTAGTATAATGTTGTTACTGTTGCCAAATTATCTTGCGTCTCTTAAATGATTAATTAATTTTTTAATTTGTGCAGGTTTCTAGTTACCTTACATTGAAAATAAAAACAATGTGTCTAAAACGTGTTTTAGTCCTAGGAAGTTATTAATATATTTAATAAAGTCGGTTTTTGTTAATTTGTGCATCTATTAAAGAAAACTCAAACGAAAACGACAGTTTCTAATAAAAACTCTATTTAGGAAACCATAAATATGTAATTCCAGAGAATTTCTTACACGTAGGGCTAATACAGCTTCTTTAAAGCTTCTTATTTGTACGAAAAAGCCGAGGACTCCTTGCGCACTTGTCAATGACATAACTACCACGACAGCTGACATCGGTGTCTGATATCTCTAAGGGTCGGTAAACTTGTAAGAGATTGGAAGTCCAGAGAAGTCCAGGATGGTTTTGTAAGAATCTGAACAGCCGGAAAGATTTAGAATTTTACAAAAATTGGAAACCTGAAAGAATCTAAAATTCTACAAAATTCTGCATATTCGTAAACAGAGTCCTGGCAAGAATGCAGAACTCTACGTACAAAGCCACAGCTAACCATGACAATTCAGAAACATAAAAGATGTAATATCTTCAGGACCATTGGGGTACGCAAAAGGAGCCTCCTAAGAAAACAAAAATATGTAAAATGATACATTGCATAACCTTTCAAAAAAAGCATTAAGCATCAAGACTGAAAACCACAGTTATCAGACTACAGCTTTTATTGAACTTTCGAAATAAGAATTTATCGGCAAGCATAATGGCATTTTATTTGCTCGTTTGTGTGAATGTATGTTTCTTTAGCCTTTTGCAACTGATGCCCATTGTTCAACCACATTCTCAGTAACTTCAAGACGTGTCGTTAACCATGTTTTTATATTGGTTTTGTCTATTTCGCCTAATTAACATTGTAACGGTCACTTTTTGCTTGCGTTATGTTTAATCTGTACTTTCATGCGTTCTTATATTTTTCTGGTAGTTTTCTTTCGTTTGGAGAAGTGTTTGAGGTTGATGGGTTCACACTGAGAAATTGTTAATTTTTTTGTAGTCCTTTTCCATTTTTTTTAAAAATCAATTAGGGGTGACAAACTTTAAAATTTTATTATTATAGCAAACGGGATGCAAAGTATAATTATTTCCACGCCTAGTTTAAGTTTTCATCGTAGTATTATGGAATTTAAACAGCTGTTAGCGGGCTAATTTTTGTTGAATTGCGTTTAATCTTAGGATCCTGTTAGTAACTTTAATAGTATTATGTCATCCGAGTAGGATAATATAGTTTTTTTTACTTGTTTGGTTTCTTCTTGACCTTTACTTTAAACTATATTTTTTTGGTTTATTTTTAGCTTTGTAGGTCATTAAATAAAATTTGTCAAATTATTAAAAACAATTATTTATGGACGTTTCGATAAATATATTTATCATTATCAACATATTGGTTAGATTTTTCTTGGTTTTACAGTCTGTAATATAAATTAATTGTTATGTTTCTTTATTATATTATAATTATATGTTATTTTACTTACGTCTTTAATATTAATTGTACATATTTATTACATTTTAAAATTACATTTATTATTAACTTTTTGAAGAGACATGCACTAACATTTTAAAATAAATTCTTGTATTCTTGTGTAGATCGATATGTGGTTGTATCTTGTTATGTTTTTATTTTTAAAGGGAAACAATTGTATATATAGGGTGGTCTGGATGTTTCTGTGTATAGTTTTCTGTTATAGTATTTATTTATTTTTTTATGTTTTATTAAATATTTATATGGTTAATGACGTTTATAATGGTGTTTACTTTTGTTTTATCAAATTGTTGTAACAGTTTGGGAATTGTGCTGTATCTGTAATTGAATTTATTGTTTTTTTCTTTTTTTATGTGTATCATTTCAAGGATATGATACACATAAAAAAAGAATTACAGATACAGCACAATTCCCATACAAATGGGGATGTGACGGATCACAACAAACCCAATTTAACAAAAATTTGTTAATAGTTTGGACTCGAATAGAAATATTTTTCAATTCTCATGTGTGCCATTGCGATTAACATGTGGATTAGAAAAAAAGGCGGTCTGGCAAAACGCCACACCTTCATCGTTGCGATATTGTCGACCTATCCGTATAGTATTTGCCAAACAGTCAACAGATTTAATAAAAACAGAAATACAGTATATAAAAACCAAAATTAATTCCTTGGAGAAAACTTGTGTCACCTTAAAAGACCGCAACTTTAATGTTGACCGTAACATGTTATTTACAATAGTAGATGGTAAAATATGTAACGCTGCCACTCAAACTTTATCTACCATGAGATGTTACATATGTGGGTTAACGTCCAAAGATTTAAACGATTTGTCTAAAGCGAAAGAACCTAATAAAGAGGAAATTCAATTTGGTCTATCTATATTGCATGCAAGAATAAGGATTTTTGAAAATATTACATTTAGTTAACAAATTACCTGTTAAGAAGTGGTAGCTTAGGTCGAAAAGCAAAAAACAGATAGTCAAAGAAAGAAAAGCCAAAATACAAGAAGACCTTCGATTACAATTAGGTCTGATTGTAGACGTTACAAAGCCTAATTTCGGAAATACCAATGACGGTAACAGTAGCATTAGGTTTTTCGCAGATCCTAGTCTAGCTGCAGAAATCACAGGTATAGACTTGACTCTTATATACCGCTTTAAAGTAATTTTGGAGGCAATAGTTAGCGGCTTTAAAATTGATTTTGAAAAATTTGATGCTTATGCCACGGAAACTGCAAAGCTATATATCGAATTATATTCTTGGCATCCGATGACTCCTACTATGCATAAAATATTAGTGCATGATAAGGAAATCATACAGCAAGCATTGTTACCAATCGGACAACTTTCCGAAGAGGCCGCAGAGGCAAGAAATAAGTACTTTAGGTTATACCGCCAAAATTACGCAAGGAAATTCTCCAGAATATGCAATTACGATATATTCAACCGATTGCTGCTAAGTTTATTTTGGAAAGTCTAGCCAGCAATTGAAATGATTATGTAGCTAAGACAGTACATATATGCTTTAAAATATTCGTATTTTCATTCGATTTTACATTTACAATGATCAAAATTAAGGATAGGTTGTTTTGACTAATATCTCAACGAAACTTACCCATGTGTGTTTGTTGATTTTCTTTTAATCTCCTGCTTTGTACTTGATATTTCGCTGTTAATAAAAATTGCTTTAAGGCGAGTTGTATGTATATTAAAAGGAAAACAGTTAATTATGGACCAAAATAAAATAGATGAATTTGAGCGAGAATCTACTACATATATTCAAGTCAAGTGTGAAGATTTAATAATTCACTATCATGGGTTTCCAGTTTTAATAATTCAAGTTCATTAACGGTTTACAGAACGACGGTTTTTCTTTCTTAAGTTGACAAGCATTAGGATGTGAGTATGTAAAATTCACAAGTAAATAGAAATTTGAACGACGAAACGAAATAAGTTTAGTCTTTTTGAAAACATAGCAGTATTTTGCAAACAAAAATAGGACATGAAAGCTGTAGTTTAAATGTATGGTTACAATTACAAAATACTGTAATAAAGACACAAAACAGATTTATAACACAGAGAAAATGCATGTAGATTACAAAACTACTACTGCTGGTAACTTGTTATTTTAAGGATTTTAAACGAAATTTATGTTGTAGTTTAACTGCATAAACGACACCACATTTACAGCGTACTGTTCCTATTATTCACATTACCGTAAAGAAAAGAGCAGCAGAACAGCGAGTTTAAGGGCTATAAAGTTCGCGTGAGAAATGGAAATATTACGTTTTTGTCCAAACTTTTTAATTCAGTACAGTTGTAATACCAGGTAATACATTCTCAACATGTTTATATGATAAGAGTACTTTTTCCTTTTATTAGAAAAATAACGGAAAAATAGCATTCCGCATCACATACTCAGGATTTTTGCCCTGACGATATTATCATAGCGTCAATTTTGGGAATTCATAATGTAATTAGATGCTATCTTAAAGTTAATTTACAACTTCATTAAAAACATTTAAAACGTTTATAGATGATATTATTTTGTATCTCAATCAAAATAACAACGTTTTCGCATCAGGCAACGGTATGCATGATTTAAATGAAACTGTATGCATTGACAGATCGAGCGGTGGTGAATTATAAAGTGACGTGTCAACCTCGTCCGGCGGTCAATTAGCTAACAAAAACAAGACAGCCATGACAAAGGGCAATTTCAGTAAAAACAGGTCCACTCTCTTTCCTAAAATACTATGAGCAGAGGTTCTCAATATTTTCTTGAAAGGTAAAACTTTGTACCTAACTGGTGAATAACCCGGTACCCACTGAATATATCATTATTTTACAGAGAATCGTATACATTACTATTCTTAAAAAAAAACTTGGAGAAATCATTTTCTCTCGAGTCTTTTTATGTTTGCTATTAAATATTTTAATATGTACAGTTAACGTTCAAAATCATCTAACATGCAAAATTCACTTTATGAAATAAAGTAAAGATGAGATTGTGGATGTTAGTCCAACAAATTAAGTAATGAATAATGGACCAAAATATTGTAACGTCTTTTATACATTTTCAACATAAAATGATTGCATTATCCATAGTGAAGCATGCTGCAGGAAATGCTACTCTGGACTTGAATATTGCTTTGCTTATCGCTCCATTTACGTTCCACATAACTATTCTGTCCATCCCCAAGGAGACGTGGAGAGAGAATTTAAATTTTAAAGAAACCGAACCATCGTATTTATTAGAAAAAATATGACGATCAACGAGAAACAATCCAAGTTCTAGTCCACAATGCAAATAGAAGTTCACGAGTAAATTCTAAAAAATAAATAAATGGAAAAAGAAAGTAAAGAAAGTTTTAAAGGTTTCTTTTCAAAGCAAAGCAAAGATTGTTTTTGCGCCCTTACCTTTTTCCCGTTTTCCTTTCCTATTACTTTATATTTTCACTGCAAGTGGGCTGGGACAACCATGGGAAGTCTAAATAGGACATGGGAGCCCCAGGAGCGACCCTACTTTCGCGCCCCTTAACACACCTAACGCCTTAAGCCGCGGTCTTCCTAAACAGCCTGGATCAGATGATCCACTATGCTGTTTGCAGAAGATGAGATATGAAATCGGCTATCTCTGAACTACAACGGGAGCAGATTTGAGTCCTGTTTGGGTTTCTAAATCTCTATTCACTAAGCCTTAGGAAAAGAACTTTTGTTCTAACCTATACAAATTAAAACCACACCTCTGTAGGTTATAGGATATCTTGCGAGTTAACTTGACACATTGTATCTTTGTAATTTTTGATAACGCTTAAGGTTTATCCACAAAAAATATGACATCGCATGTAATGCAAAGTTTATTAGTGATAACTAGTCTTAAATTACAACAAAAACAATGCTAAACTAATTACTTAATTTTTACCACACTAAACTTTTGTGATTTTGACATGTAACAAACAAATGATACTGATTTGCCATTAACGATAGGTATTCCGCGTATTCCGGCTAACTAGATTATTTCTAGATTATTCCTATCAAAAAAGCGTGATAATCAGATCAGATTTTATTTTTTTGTGGATAAACCTTAAGCGTTATCAAAAATTACAGATACAAAAAGTGTTTCTAAAGAAAATATCTTTTTGGAAAAAAAATTGAAAGTTCTCAGCCTAGGCACTAGAAAGTTATCACCAAATTTGTACTGCAACATTTTTGTTTAATACACTTAAAACTTACTGATGAAGACGAAAACCATCTCCAAACGTGACTTATAATCACAAAACATGCCGTACCAAAAATTATAAAAATCGATCAAAGCCTACTATTTTTATAAGCAAAATTAATTTTTTTTCAAAAAACTTTGACTCCTTGTACCAACTTAACGAGACGATTTTGGATATGGGTAAGTTGGGTTAAATCTTCTTATTTTTATCCCAGGAGTGTGCAGTTAAGCTACGTCCCAACCAATACATGCTGTTTTACGTTTTGAAAAATAAATTGTGAGATGTTCTCCTGATTAGATTATTTTTTTTCGGAAGTGCTCAAAACATCAACTACTTGCATGTAAATGATCTTTCCATTATGTTGGTTTATGCAAACTATAAAAGAATTTTGTAATATTCATGTTTTCAATACTACAAGCATCGTCTGCCGATTGCTGCTTTCTAAGTCTGATTTTAAGAGTTAAACTTAAGATGTTTCAATCATGGCACGTTTGGAAGATCATGCCGAATGAAAAATGCTTCGGGCCCAAATCTACCCAAAACAAGTCAGGGTTCTGGTGAAGAAAACTTGACTCGTATAGACTGAGTATTAGGTGTGCTCTCCTGGTTTTTAATCTCTTTTCTAGTAATTTCAAATTTAGATTTTTTAAAGTTATTTCTAAATCCAACTCTGATTATGTATGGCCTTAAAACCATATTTGACATTTTTGTATAATAAACACTAAACAATCTTTCTCAACTTAATAACCTAAGTTGTTGAATAAATATTGAAAATTGCTTGAATTTCTACGATCAATTCTATGTATATGTAAGGGATAGTTGTTACCGTTACAGCTGAAAATATTTTGGCTTGCCAAAGCTTCTAGCAAGCAAATTTTGAGATTTGACCAATTGAACCATTATTAGAACCTTGATAACATAAAGAGTTTCGAAAATCACATAACAAGTGACCAAGACTCGGTTGCCCAAAACAGATGAGAAAAAACCTCTTTCTTCATTTATTCTGAGATAACTTCTTTACTTCATTTAATTGTGTATTCATTTTCAAAGAATCTTATTCTAAATCGCTGTGATCGTCCTGTATTTCCTTCAACTATAATTTTGTTTCCCTCAACATTCTAAGCAGCATCTTGTCAATCATTCTTTGTATATGCCTCAATCATTTGAATTTTTGTCCTTCTATTTTTATTTTAAGAAAGGTAGAACTTCTAGATATTAATGTTGTTTGCTTATAGCATTAGCCTCATTTATTGTTGTTCCTAGACGTTTGATTTTATTTGGTTCGATTCTTTCTTTGATAATTTTACAAGAAATCACCAAAATCTCCAAAATCTATATTTTAAGAAATTAAAACATCTCAAGATACTGGTTGTTTTCTTAAATTTCCAAAACTCCTCAAAAAGAGAGAAAGAGAGAGAGAGAGAGAGAGAGAGAGAGAGAGAGAGAGAGAGAGAGAGA
>VTPC01005036.1:21253-59772 GCA_011009095.1 Ignelater luminosus
GAGAGAGAGAGAGAGAGAGAGAGAGAGAGAGAGAGAGAGAGAGAGAGAAGTAGCAGAAATGTTTAAAACTTTCAAGACCTGACTGTTAATAATATCTTTAATGCATGATCACAATTATAGGGATCAAAAAACTAACTGATCTGAAATTCTGCCGGTGTTCATAAAAAGTATCAAACAATCTTTATATTCAAACTCACTTTTCTGGTGGGAAAATGTTGAGACACATCGATTTTTCATTTTAGGTGAGCATTTTTTGTTATTGATTCGCACTAATATGCAAACAAACATAATTTTGTACACAAAATAATTAGTGAAAATAATCTAAAATTAACAGAGACGTGTAATTTAAAATCTCTAAATTATTCAGGTTTGTGGTTTTGATGAACTTTGGCATTTATCTTCAAAAATAGTTTCAGTGACTGAAGTTTTTGCCCAGTCTTTCAAAAAAACACATGACGTTAGACGTAACATTCCTCTTTATGTGAAAACGTTGTGTGTCGAATGGGTAACTTTTACAGAAAAAGAACATTGATCATACATGAAGACCATTAAAGAAATCAATTGTCCTTAAAAGTTGGAACCATCCCGCGCATATCGGGACGACTTGTAATCCTTAACCTCATATACAAACGGCAGCAGAAACGAAAGTATTTTTTAAAACGTTGCATGCAACACTGACAGCAAACGAATCACTGATGGTTACTGCCAAGCATGTCCAAGAAGTTTATGATGCAAATATATGCTAGCACTTGCTGACTGCTCCTGGACACAACTAATAGGCGCGTTCAGGATAATTAGCGAACTTTTGACAATGCAGACAATGACTGGAATTGCACTGCTGCCCAGCACTGTTAGCGCTGGTCCTCTAAATGCCCCTATCATTATCATTTGCCGCTCCTTTCTGTTTGGCGCCTGCTTCGCCTGTGCATAACGAAGGTCCTGATGTTACTTTCAGTGTTATGCTCTCTTGATTTCTAACTTCATGTTTTTCTTTCTCCTAAACGTTTCTCGTTATCTTTCTGCTGTAAGCCCTTTAAATCTTGATGAGTTATGATATTGACGCATGCTGAAACATGTTATTTGTAACAGTGCCCAGGAGGAAATCTTCAAGTGATCTAGCTTGAATGTTGCCTTCGCCGACTTGTCGTTATTTGTTTCTTCAGCTACCTGAGCATGTGTTTTCTCCTTGTTTTCAAACTTTTTCAACGCATTTAAACGGTGTTTTTCTATTGGTATGAGTGTTGAGTTAAAGGGATGTATTCCAGCTTTTTGGATTTATTTTGCATCACTTTGAGTTTAAGATTATTTTCTGAATAATTTTTTTTCGGTAGCTTGCCGTCTTGATTTCTTCTTTGCCAGCCAACAAATTTCTCATTCCAAAACAACGTCTTAACAAATCGCCTACCGCACTAACATGTGCGCTTATTAATTTATTGAACAAACTACAATGCGATTCTAATAATGTGAATATATGAGTTCCTGTCAGTTATAAGTAGTTAATATTTCGTCTTTAAACTGTACTAGCGGGTAGAAAAAAATCAATAAGAAGTACTAAAAAAAGGTAATAAATTTCCAAGAGTCGACAAAATCTAACAGATATCAGTTCTTTGAATAAATCAATCTAAATAATTTATTTTCTTTCTTAACCCTATTAAATATGCAAAAATAATCTTAACGATTTTATAAAACTCTTTTTTTAGGAATGTACGATCAAATAATAATTATAACAATGAATATAATGAAGACGTCATCAAGTTTTCCGTTCTAAAATTCAATTAGGATAATGATATTATTAATCAAAACTATTTAATTACCAGCCGGGCCGTAATTACTAATTGATGTCTCAACTTTCCATTCAAACAACTTTTTGAGGACCGCAAGCATAATCCATTACTAAATACTTTTAAGTCCGGTTCTGCTAGCAAAAACTGTCTGAATGTATAACGAACAGCGCCAATTGCCTGCAACAATCCATAACTTTCAAAGCGACCCCACAACCCTCATTTTTTAGCGACAACTTGCATTTATAAAACCGGTGACAAAAACTGCAAACAAGCTGAATTATGTTGGTAGTTTTTCTAATTTAGATAAAAGGGCAGATTGAAAAGGCTTGGTTCTCTTGTAGTGAAAGGAGCTTGGAAGATTAACTTATGCAAGGCCTGTTTCAGAGAGTTAAATTATTAATTGTAAATGTAAGACGGACACCGCCAACCAAAGACAAACTAGTTACATTAAACAGACTGGGAAATCGATGGGATTATGTCTAAAATAAGGATGTTCAGCAATTTATTAATAAAATCCTGTTTGGGGATGCATTTATTGATCTTAAAAATATCATGGAAGAATATTTTTCGAGGAAGTTTTAATCATGTAGGAAACTTGTAAGCCGATATGCATAACCGACATGGGGCTTACATATGAATTTCTCGATAAGGGAGGTACATCACTAATGTAAGCCACATCACGAGTTGTCGAAGTCTAAGACGTTCAAGAGGAAACTCGATTCGAACTCGGACGGGGACGCAAAGAGGAACCCAATAATTGGACTCCACTCCGTTCCTTGAATACGAATCAAGAGCTGACAGGCGCGCAGATGCGACCTAAGAATTGTTTAGAAGAGAATGCGAATTTCTTTTCCAGTTCGCTTTTTGTGCGGTTTGAATTAAAGGTAATTGAAATGTGTTGGAATAGAGTGTGTATACTATAAAGTTTGTAAATGGAGACTGGTTTAAACATAAAAAACTTTAAACCCATTTTTTTGTTCCATTTGTTTTTAACAAACGAACACAAAAAAAAATTATTGAACGAATCCGGATTCGAATTCAGACAGACGCGAATATTATCCTCTAATCAAGAAAATCTATTGCAAATTGCTTTTTCTCAGATAATAAGAAAACTGAGAAATTACCTCGCAAACCAAATCAATGGCGCATAAGATTCAATGAAGCGAGTTAAACAGATTGGATACGAGACTGGGATGAAGCAGGAGGATTCTCCTAGAGCGCTGTGATTGCCAATATGCGACCCCTGACCTGCAGCTGATGCGAACTGACCATGTGTTGTGTTGTATATTGTATATTAGAGTTTTGACTTTTCCTATCTTGTTCAAGAACAATTCCCTTTTGTTATATTATTGTGTTCTATACTAATCGATTATGGTATATCTATTGCGGAAAATTCTTTCAAAAGTTGGAAAACATTTATGTTCTAAGAGAACCCAATCGAGAAGTTGAAAGGTTTAGTTTTTCAAATGGTGTGTTTGTGCAGTTTTCTGTTTCACATCAAACTAAGTTTGAAAATTATTGTTGCGAGTACTTATTTGTAAGTTTCTTGTTTTATTGTATAACAAGTTCTTATATTTCATTAGTGGCTTTTAGTAGCACTTTTGATAAAAGTAATAAAAAATAGAATCAAATTAAGATGTAGATACGAATATTAAAGGTCTTTCTCAAAAATTGTTCAGAAGCGACGCATTCGACTTGCTTTTGCTACGAAGCTAATTGGAAGTTTTTGTGTCAGGAAACATATGCTCTATATTAGCAGATCGCTATCTACTTTATAACCTGGTCAGCACAATCATCTTTCATCGTTAAATCGTTTTAAAGCCACAAAGTTAGTTATTTAAACACCTAGAATGCTCATGCTCATACTCAATGTGAACAAATGAATTTTACACTGAATTCCAATAAATGGTTTTTGCAATTTTTAGTATAGCGATAAGGATTCTACTGTCGATGTCGTACTGCTTTGGCATCTTTCTTAAATTTGCATTTTAGGATTAGTTTCAATAACATCAATGTTTTTTAAAAAGAAAAATCAATGATTACATTTATTATTCTCTACAAGTTTTCTCTATCTTGAGAATTTGAACTAATGATTTCTTTATCTTTTGATTTTCTATAAAACTTCTTTATTATTTCGTGTATAAAGTGTGGCAAAGGAATTATTAATCTGCCTTTTTGGCTGAAATCAATTTCTTGTAATCTGGTTATAGGAGCAACTTGTTGATTATTTACTAATTTTTTTTTCTGTTAATGTAATATTATCTGATAATGTTCTGAAGTATTTAAGGCTTTAGTTACATAGAGTGTAAGTATGCGTATACATTGATTATATGCGTTTTGTACCTCTAAAACAATCTCACATGGGAATTATTAGAATAAATTAACTGAGTCAAGGTTCCAGAAAAACGTTCTACTTTATTTATCCCTACGCTCTATTCCTGACTCATGCCCAGAAGCTGCTGACTTATAGCTGATAAGGTAAATAGTCTTTGCGACTTTTATGTTAAAATATGATTTATATTATAGTAGTCACTAAACCAAATGACCTAAGACCCGCAAAATTTATTTACACTTCGTTTCCACTAAGATTCTACCTAGCTAAAGATGGCTGCAAAACGAATTAGTTCTCCAATGATATACAAACAATCACGTTCTAGTTTTACATTATCTTGGAAATGTTTCTTTACAGAAAAAAAGTTATATCCTGGTTCTTTAAAACGGTAAGGTTTAGAGAAAAATAGAATACGTTTATGTAACTTAGATTATGCTAAAAGAAAAAAAAAGCCGATTTTTTCCGTATCTCTCTCAATAATCAAGTTATTCAACAAAATTCTACTCGTATTTCTGAAACGCTTCAAGATAACTTTATTTTTGTGACGAATCTTTGTCTTTTGATTAGTATCAGGTTATTATCTAATTATTTTTAATCTTTTTCTTTCTTGAGCCGTCCAGGGCTGGAGGAGCTCCCACCACCTTAGACCCAGCAAATATCGCATCTCACAGTAGCCGAGACAGGAGATAGACAAAGTATTTTTAATATTATCTGATAATGTTCTGAAGTATTTAAGGCATAAATAACATAAATTATGTTAATTAATTCCATTGTAATCAATTGTTTAATAAAAGCATTTAAATTCAAAATTTAACTTTAAAGTACCCGCCATAATGAATACTGCCGCACATGCGTTGATGCGTACCAACCTTGACACCAACGAATACAAAAGGTTATATTGTGCAAAGTTGAATATTTATGCTGACTCTCTTCAAAGAGGAGCAGTGAATTGATATTAACATAACGAATAAATAACATAACATATGTGGCCGGAGGTAAAGAAAATTAATCCAATCTTGGTGAAACCGACGGAAAATAAATACGATTTTTAAGCACATCTGAGATTATGTTGCACGATAAAAGCAATGAAGTTGTTAAATCAACTGTTGCACATACTACCAACCCCCTACTGCAAAATGACCCGTGTATATGATTTCCACCCCGATCTTATGAGAAGCCGAAGCAAGGGTGTGGTTAGGTTAGAAGCAATTAAACGTTCATTCTTTGTAATGAATTCCACCCCAATCTTGCGGAAGGCCGAATTGGATGAATGAATTCATCCATACTTGCGCAGAGTCAATGTTCTCCAGATGATTTAGGGAAATTGGGTTGTGGTATGGTCGGTTGGTACGTTGTCGGAGAGTAGCAAGAACGTAGAACCATCAAGATTGTCAATTTCAGAAGTTTTAAAATTTTCTAAGTGTTTGATGTCGGAGAGGCCTTCCGCAGGTGTCTTTTGATTCTATGAACGGATATACATGCATTGGTAAGGTTAAGTTCTTTCTGTACAACTTTAATTATAGGGGTAGCTGTATCGAACTGTTACCCCGAACACTTAGATTTATTAATAACATCCGAAGTAACCACGTCACAGGGCGGCCTGGACGAGGATCATCATCTAGTGATTGTCGATCATGTTTAAACAATTTTGCCCATTTGCAAATAGTTGACTTGGAAGGATACTCATCTCCGTATGCAGTCAACATTTCTTCAAGAATAATTTTTGGAGTTCTTTTTTTTAGAAGGAATTTTATAACAGCTCGATATTCGACTTTGTTCATTTTGATACGTGACAACACACATTGACAGATAATAGAACTAATATTGCGGCAATTGTTTTGTAACTTGACACGCACATTACCAAGGCATATGCGATTAAAAAACAATAATGAAATTGCACTCAAATTAAAAACTGCCTAGTCCGGGAATATAAAAACGACATCTCGTATATTATGAATTACATGTATTGTTATTCTTGACAAGTTTTTTAAATAATTACATTACCATTGATGAGACGACCAAAACTATTGAAGCAATTTTGTGTGAATCTACATATACCTCAGTAGATTTCTGCCTTGTTTTTGGAATTAGGATAGACTTTTGATTAAATTACATTTATGAGAAAGAGATCACCGCAGAGACTTTGGATCGAACTGACAAAGTTATTCATCACATAGACACGGCTGATGGTGCCCCAATTAAGCAAAGGTACTTTCCCATAGCGCCTTATAGATTGGAGTAACGCAATAAATATATGAAATGTTGAAGGTGCGGTTCATACGAGCTTCAAATTCAGGGTGGAGTCCAGTCTGGCCATCAGGATGACGAAATTCAAACAGCTGCTGATTAAGACGTTAAATGCTGAATTACGTATATGGTTTCTCACACGTAAGCGTTCCCGTTTTCAGAGTCGTCATATCGCCAAAGACTTGTGACGTCACAGAAGTGGCGCGAAAAGCTTTTTTGAACTTTAAATTTAAAAAAATAGTAAAAATAGAAGCAGAAAATATCTGAAAAAAAAGCCAGCGTTAATTTAAAGCGAAAGCAACCCAAAGAAGCAAAAATAATATTTTAGGAAACGATCCCATTCAGTAAAGTGAGATTGTTGCAGAAAAAATATATTACTGATAATGTAATGGCACATACTAAATATTATATATCGGTTCAAATCATAACGTGGGGATGTATACTCAGAACGGGACAAACTATTAAATTATATTAGAATATTGCGTGGTAGTTGAGCGAATGAATGGTATTCACTCGAAAAGAATTTTAGAGCCTTTATTCAAGAACAGAATCAGCTCTAGCTTCTAAAGCAGACTACAACAAATTCGAAATCTCCCATTCCGGATCTTCACCATTCCCCAAGTCTCCTGTTTGTCGAAGATGAAAGACAACCTACACCTTCGTCGGGGGCCGACCAATAACCTGGAGACATCCGAAAGAGTCGACGAATTGTATTTGTTCTTAGAAGACGCGAAGATCCTTAGAGTCGTGATCGTAACCATCTTGCTGTGGCTTATCTGACTTCACCTAAAATCTCGTGTGAAGTGAGATACTTAATCTCAATTTTGTGTGTTATACACTTAGGTCGACACAACAACAAAAAAAATTACATCAGTACGATTTGAAACACATAAGCCAGTTTAAATCTAATTCCTGAGTTACCCGTAAAATCTCAGATAAGAATAACCTTAAGCCTTAAGAAATAATGAGGACAGAGAAATCAAGAAATACCTTTTCAATTTTGTCTCTAAATGAATCTACGTCATATCAAGCTAGGCTAATAGTAAACTTTATACCCAAATTCTTCACATGCAAGTTCGCAAATTTTATTTGTCATTAGAAAAATCGGTATAGTCTTATAAATTAGCTCGTGACAATAAAACAGATTTGCTGAAATTCAAAACTGTTCAAAAGAACCAACAATTCCATCTAACTTTACGAAAAGGACATTTACTTTTGTCGCACTAAAGAGAAGATTTCTAGGTACTGCGAATCTAGTCTTAGGCAGGCAAATAGGCAAAACAATTATTTTAAAAAGCATTTAAAACTTCAAAAGGCGTATAATAAGTAATTCATTATAAAATAGCCAAAATACACTAAATGTGGCACTTCTAGACCTTCCCTATTCCGGCATGCCGACGAAGTCACCTATGTTCAAGAACACGTCGGGCTTCGCCCTCCATTAACATTCACAAACAGTTAATTACAATCATGGGTCGGGATACACAATCTAACGAGCCACTTCTGGTAACCCAAAGTCGGAGTCTATCCTCAACCAATCTCCTATGAGAGTTAAATATACCAACAGGCCACCTGTGGTGGATGGAAATCGGGCTCCAACCTCCATCAATCTTCTTTAAAAGAGCTAAACATCTCACAGACCACCTGGGCCAAGGTTGGACTTCGTCTTCCATAAGCCTTTTTAAGAATGCTTAATACGAATACGGGCCGGGCTACGGCCACCAACAGACCACCAGACCAATAATATCGCTCTCAATCAGTCTCCTAAGAGAGTTAAATATTTCACTAGTCAACCAAGGGGGCTTAAGGTCGCTCTTGGGCCTTCATTACCCTACTCAAAAAGCTAATTACAATCATGAATCGGGTTACGCTATCCAGCGAGTCACTTATGGTGGCCCAAAGTCGAACTTCGCTTTTCAATGACCTTCTTAAGAATGCTAAATACAAATACGAGCCGGACTACGTCCAGCAATGGTCCATCTGCGATGGTCCAAATTCGGAGTTCCTTCTCCATTGACTTTAAAAATGTTAAATACGAATACGGGCAGGTCTATACCCACCAACAAATTACTTATCGTGGCCCAAGGTTGGGTTCCGCCCTTCATCAATTTTCTGAGAGAGCTGAATACACCACAGGCCGCCTGTGGTGACCCCAAGCTTGGATTGGTTTTCCATTAACCTTAAGAATGGTAAGTACGAATACGGACCAAGCTGTGCTCCCCAATGGATCACATATTGTGGAACAAAATAGGGTTCTGCCCTGTATCAATTTTCTAAGAGAACTTAATATACCATAGGTCACTTGAGGTGGTTCAAGGCCGGCTTTCTCTTCCATTAATCTTAAAAAGGCTAAATACAAATCCAAACCGGGCTATGCTCGCCAACAGGTCACTGTTGCTTCGCCTTTCATCAATTTTCTGAGAGAGCTAAATATTCCACTGGTTGCCCTCAGTGGCCCAAGTTCTGACTTTGCCTTTCTTTGATCTTCTTAAGAATGTTAAATACAAACACGGGCCGGATTGTGCCCACTAAAGGGCACTTGTTGTTCGGGCTTCGCCGCCTACTGCTATTCGTAAACGAGAGAAACCATAAAATCGGTTTCGGCTAGACTCTTAAGATTTAAGATCTTAAGAAAGCAAAATACGAAGATAGGCCGGACTATGCTAAACAATACATAGCCTCGTTTTGCCTAAACAATATTTAGTTATAAATTTTGTGCCAATTTCTGGCCCCCACACTCTATTTTGCAACAACAACTATCCTGCTTCATTCATCAAAAAATACTTCAACATTTTACAGAAACTTTTATCCCCCCAAAATCCTGCCACGGTAGTTCTCGAAAATCATAATAGAATTTATTTTTTTATACCATTTCGTTGAGCAAATTTCCTATAAGATCAGTTTACTTTTATAATTACACTACATCGTAGCAGAGTATACTCCATCATTTGCTCTTGTACTGCCGAATATATAGGTCAGTTTGGTAAGGCCCTTATTGCCAAAATAAAGTAACGGATATTCAAGATTTATTTCTGCACATTATATTTATAATTTATAAATAATTAAGTTTTTTGTTTATTATATTAAAATATGTACCTTGATGCTTTATTACAGATTGCTTTATTAATAAATTAATGACGTTCTTAAAAATCTATGCTAGAGGGCGCTTCCGTTTTTATGTTCGGTACTTTTTTATTTTGTTACAAGGTGTTATAAGCGATTTATATTTTACATTAATTCGTTCGAGGTAGTTAGTTCAACCAAGATTTTGTGATTTAATGTAACTCAGTCTAAACAAAATCTAGCATCTGATGATGGCAAGAAGACGTATCGGTTTTACTTTTAATGTACTTCAGAATAGTGATCCATGAAGTCCTTATTCTTTGTGATTTGTTTAAATTAATTTTAAGATAATAGCTTCAGAGTGTTATTTAAATTAAACTAGTTAGAAGTAAAGTTAAAGTAGAGTTACAGTTTATTCTTACTTCTCCAAGAATATGTTAAAATTTAGTTTACAAAGTTGGAGTTTGTGTTTAACTAATTATTTTAACTTCAGAATAATAAAATATATTAAAAAAGAAAGAAAAAATTGTAAGAATATGTTTGAGGATTGTGGGAATGTAAAACCAACGCCTCACATTAGATAATAGGTAATTGGAAATATTTTTAACTTGAATCTCTTAAAAACTGTTTTAAATGAAATTTTGTGTTAAATCTTAGAATTGCTTTTTTCGACAGCAAAACAATTTAAACTAAAAAAACTTTTGTAGCGTTCAACAAATTACAATTTGGAACTTAGGCAAAGCAGTTGTATTTATGGAGTGTACAGTAAAAAATATGTTTGAACCTTTTGCCTCACATATCATAGCAATATATGTATAGTTTTTCTATTACCAAGGTAGTAAACTGTGTTATTATCGTTGAAGAGACGCTTTTCTCGTGTTCTTGAAAACTTAATTCAAATATATTGAAATCGCATGATTAAAAAAATGACAGTACCGCAAAAACCTAAGTAAAAAAATTCCGGGTCTTTTAAAATAAATTCACTGCTTGCTCATAAACGTGGCAAGATTGAAAAATAACTTGAGATTTTCCGATTGTATTTTCATAATAACAGAAAAAGCTACTTTAGGAGTACTTGTATTATGAAACCTTGTAAACAAACGTTTACATATCGCTGCAATTATATAGCACTTTTTATCACGTACATAGTTTTCTGAAATGTTATACATCATGAAAAATTTATAACGTCGCATATTTTAAACGCTTATTGCACGCTAATTGGCTTTAGTTTTATATCTTTCTTATCCCAAGTAATTATCAAAATTCGTAATTAAAGTTAACGATCACTAGTGTACACGCAAATTTCTTTTATAAGCACCATTAATATTTACTGAGTAAAAAGTAAAAAAACAACTTCCTATGAATAGAAAAAAAGTATGTGATATTGTAAAATAATATTAAAGGAAAAAAGTAAACTTCAGTTTATCAAAAACACAACGCATCAAATAGAGCAAATCAGCAAATCTGCAATATTTTTTTAATAATGTCTTATCTATATTTTATCGTTTCTCAAATATACTGCCACCTGCTTATTTGAAGTTCTGTTATGTAGGTTCTGGTTTCAACTGGAAGAGCCCAAAGTTAGTTCAAACAACACTTTGAGCTTTGTTACCTCTAAGAGGTTTCTAACTATAAAACTTGGGAAGATTACAAAAAGATCATTGGGGTACGCACAAGATTATCGATTGGTATCTGAAAATAAAAAAGCATGCTAGGTCATAGCCAGTTTTTCATAGATAATTATTCTCATTACGCTCATATAACTTGAAGAATCTACGTCATTAACAAGTCTAATTCATTGTATTATCAACATTGAGAATTGTAACAGGCGTTGAAATTCAGAAATTATTCTCTTTGCCAGTAAACATAAACCAAACTACAAATTGTAAATCTAACTGTATCCTGAAATTCCTAGATTATTAACAATTTAAACCCCGACATTCCTTTATTGCATTGGGAATTAACTATTAAATGATGTAAGAAAGATCAGAGAAGATGTTGTTTAACTTTGATGCTATTTCAGGAATTAATTAAGCTTATTACGGTAAATTAAATCCAAATGTGAGACTTCTAAAACGAAGTTATGACGTAGTTCTAATCAGCAAGTTTACAAATAGTTTTACACCAACAGGATATAAAACTTTATTGTATCTCTTTGAATAAACAACTTACAGATAATGATCTTGAATAAATTTGAAATGTAAACTGCTAACACAGTGTGCATTTGCCACGTTATACAGAACACTTTTAGTTACTAAATAACTCGTTATGCTTAAAACTCAAAAGTTCTTCTACTTGGGCGGAGAAATGTTAAATGCGAGAAAGTGCATTTCCAAGTTTCTCCCAGTCGACACTAACGGTTTTTGCTTTCTCTTTGTGCTTACCACATAGTTCTGAAAAGATTAAGTGCAGGATGGGGGCTCTGTGTTTTTTTTTCAAGATTCTTTTATGTTTCATTGTATACAAATAATACAATTTTGCTGTAACGGGCAATTATTACATTCGTTTTGAAAGTTGAGAACTTCAATGTATTAAGCACATAAACTTTTAATTTGTCACAGTAACGATTTATTAATATTTTGTAATAACTTCACATACTATAACGTCTAAACTGAGAAGTACAAAATATCGGTTAGATTTACAATAGATTATCTAAGTTTTCACCGTTTGACAAATGTATGTTCTTCTTTTGTATGCAAACGTCAAGGTGTTGAATATTTTTATTTCGTTTTGGCTTTTTCTATATACAACGTTTTATATTGAATTAGATTATCTGCGGATGAGTGCCGGTAAAGCGCTGGCCATTTCGATTTGGTACTGGCGACTATAGGCTAGTCTTGGAAGGCCTGAAACTGCCAGCATTGCAGGTGATGACGGTTCAGCATCATTGTCGGAAAAACGCTGATCATGACGGAGATTTAGCCACCTTGCGGGTAGTTCTTCAATATAAGTCCACCATCGAACAGCAGCAAAGAAACAGAAAAACTTCAATGTTTTAGTTGCGACAGACCAACAATAGGATTGTGACGCTTTTTTCGGTCGGCGGGCGTTACTAAAGGTGACGTCCCTGCTCGAGCGCCAGAATATGTGACGTGTTGTCTTGCTGGTGCTCGGTCGGTCGGTGCTAGGGCGCCAGATTTTGTAAGGGAGTTTACTCCCCCATCTCGCCTTTGAGGCAATCGGGCGAGGGCTCACCGGGCAGCTGCGATAGAGACCCGGTGACTCCAGGGGTCGAAGGCTGAAAGAGAAAGGTCTGCGGTGCAAATAAAAGTCACAATAAGCCTAAACAATATTTATTAAGCGGAGGCACCAAAATAAACATAAAGGTACAAGCAGGTGTTAGAAACCACAAAATTAAACACAAAACTATTATAAGTGGTTCGGATAAAAAGTAGATAGCGGGAGGATGGGACAGAGCACCCTGACTCCAGATAACGGGTCTGGGTATTCAATATCTCCAAAATGTTCACTAGTCAGTGAATAGAGTCGTTAGTCGCTAGTGAACCAGAAGAGCTGATTCAATGCAACCACAACTGCCTTTCGATGGTCGAGCATTTCAATTTATACCCGTTCGGTTCCCCCACGCTAGCAAGCTCTTGTAGCGGGAATGCTCTGCGTGGAAGCAAACGGTCCAGTGGGGGAAAATACTAGAGCTTCGCCCCGCCCATAAAACGAATAATAATATTAGACTTAATTACTTATAATTAATTCTAATGACGGGACTAACGGATACGGTTCAAAATACAATTTATTATTCGATCGAAATTACAAAATCTTTAGCCTCAAAGTAAACTCTATACTCTTTAAAATTCACAGTATATAGAAGTATTAGCGGTTTCTAATACATTAATCGGAAAATTAATTTTAAACGGTTTACAACTTAAATATTAATATACGAATAACAATCATAACAAATATTTGCAGGCGTTATCAATCGGCACCACATGGGTGACCGGATAAGCCGGCCGGTGTACACAGTGTACGGATAAACAAGAATAACTTTGCAAATAAATTAAATTCTTATATAAACGGTCCTTTAATTTATAAAAGTCAAAGTAACTTTGTTACATGATAAATGAGGCAATCTTGCATCAAGCACAAATGCAATTTCAAAGGTCTCAATTGATAATGAACAATCTTAATTGTTTATCTAGATCTTCATGGTTGATATGAACTGTCATATTTCTCATCGGCAGGAAGACGTTAATTTAGTCGCTTCATCAACTATCTCCCTAATCACCAGACAATTGCAGTACATTATTGTGAAAAATCTAATCTTTTTATTCCTTTTAATGTGGCATCAAAACTACATTTCACAAATCAAGAAAATTGATTATTACCGGTAAAATAAACTCTAGTCTATAAAATTGCTTATATCTTTTAAGAATGACCAAGAAATGTTGTCTTTAAAGCTATTTCATAAACTTCACTCAACTTGAGATTTAGTTACTCCGATGACTTTGAACCTCATTAGTTTAATATATCGTTGGGCAATTTGCCAAACTACCACTAATAGGAACATCTATTTAATTTACTTAAAACGTAAAAATCCTATAACCGTACATCACTATAAAATATAACTAGGAAAAATTTTTGGAATGGCAAATTGACAATCATTAATTTTATCAAAACGTCAATAAAACGTGTGGCTATAAATTAAATCAACAAAAATAAACATTTTATGGGATAGCTGGAAAAACTAATACGAAATAACATTTTATTGATTTCTAATTTCGAACTGGAGTAAAGAAAAAATAAAACAAATATATTAAGTTTCTAGATTATCTCTCAAAGTTGCAATGCAGAGTTTATATTACTCTTTATGTATGTAAAATATTTGCAAATCGGATTTGTAAATTCAATAACTGCTTTTCGTATTTTATAGAAGTTAATTATATCGCTTGTACAATAAATATTTTCAAATTTTCCCCTCAGCATTACCACTACACCTACCAAACCAGTCAATTATTATTGCATAATGTCTAATATAGTACTGGTACATAATCAAAAGAGTTCAGAAGTTGGCAAGTTAATTTTTGTACTTGAAATGATGCTAAACAAATTGTTACTGAAAGGGAAAGGTCGTCACTTATAAACGACAGTTTTAAATAATTTATATTTTAAACAATAGTATACTTAAGACCTAATAAATTAAAGTTAATAATCGAAAGCAGCGTAGCTTGGTGGTAAGAAGTCCGCGACAAAAAAATTTTTGTGTAAGAAATGCAGGTTCAAATCCCGTCGGCGAAATAATTTTTTTTAATCTTTTCAATTGTGTAAACGTCATCGAAATTTTCTATTTAAATAAGAAGCAGTCCACATTCGAGTTAGTTAGTTTGCATTAGTTTTAATTTCTGAATTAGTCTTAGTCTTACAATTAGTAAGCCTGAGTTAGAAATCTGTTAAAGTTTAAACTCAAGTTCAAGTTAATATTAGTGTTTATAATATGTGCTTGTGCAATAATAATAATTTTTGTGTTTTAAAATAAACTTTTAACTTGTACATCGACTATTTTCATTTAAAAAAAAAGAAAATATAAAAGAAAAAGGTACAACTTTTCTAAAGGACCAATCTGAAGTTGAGATTTATGTCAAATCCAATAGCCAGAACAGGAGCCGATTTTATTTTATTAATTACTGGGAATTAAATATTTATTAAGAACTACAGACCAGCTACAGATCTACCAACCCAGCATGTTTATGTAAATACAGAATTTCAGTCATCCAAAGAAGTTTTGAAAATCTGAGCTCATTTTGCCTCATTTCTAAATCAGTCACGAATATCACAAGAGACCTTGGGAAACCAAATCTCTTCAAGACACTACTAAAGTCAATCTGCAAGCTAATCATCAGGAAAATGTCACTATAATAGTGCAGACATTAGGAAAAACAACGGAACTAATTAGTGACAAGCTGAGATTTGGTATTTGTATGTTCTCTGTAGAAGTAATAACAATATATAAAAGCGCCCGGCTCGGCGATCCCCCCATGAGCTATTGTCGTCATATTGGAAAGATGGTAGACAATCTCAATTTTTCACCATTTACACCGAAATAGCAATATTGACAAAAAAAATGAATCAAAGCAAAAATCAAACTACATCGAATTTTCTACATTGCTCTTTACACTTTTTCTGTAAGAAACACCGTTCGGAAGATAAAATCAAATACAGGGTGTCCTAAGTTATATGTTCACCCCCAAAATAACTCTTATTTTGAAAGGTAGAGACATAAAATTTATAAAATGTGTAGGGACGACCGGTAGATACAATTCTACGGAATCAAAGAATTTTTATAGTTAGTACTTATGTAGCGACTGTACAAATCATTTTCAATTTTTGCACAACAAAGTGGTAGTTTTCCTCTAATTGATTAATTAAGAAGAAAGTCCTGCGTATGGTATCATATTTAATAGTCTGATAAATCATATAATTAAGCTTAATAATTAGATTTAATACTAGGATATTTTACCTCAATTGGATCTTTAATAAGCTTGGGTGATTCAGAAAAGTCGTTAGAAAATTGAATGTAAGAATATACCTTTTCTCACAAACCTTTACCACCCATTCATTTTTGTGTTCTTTATTTTGATGAACGAAGACATAAAGAACTTATTTGCTGCAGATTGTTACCTCAAGAAAACATTGAAATCTACGAGCGAAGAGCTGTACACATCATTTTATAGCAGAAAACTTCTATACCGTCGTATGTGTGATCAAACATATTTCTATTGACACACGTTTCAGTAAACGCAATCGTTCCAGAAATAGATGTGATATCCTTTTCTATTTTTAAAATTATTATTATTATTAATAATATTATTAAAAAGTCCTTATTATGTTATCTGCTCTAATATTTCAATTAGGTAAGCTCTTCTAGTTATTATATCGTAAAGCACCGCTATTTAAATTTTTTGCTTTTTTGAGAATTTTTTTCAAAGTTGCACAATATTTGCATCTTATTAATCAACGAAAACTTTTACCACAATCTCAAATTTCATTACTGCTTTTCCACTACTATAAGAAAAACAAAGCAATACAATACAACAAATCGAAACCAGACGGTTAACAATTCGTTTAGAGGCGATTGTACACTGTACAATTAACCAAGTATATACACTAAAACCCAATCGTGCACATATAAAGTAAAGCAGAGTACGCATCTGGGTAATATAACAAGGGCGCGTCCGGCATTACTCAATCTCGGGGACAACTAAGCCAGGGGTCAGTTTTCTGGTCATTGTACGCCAACCTTTCGCTTTGTCCCGCTCACTAGATTATGTCGAATCATTTACTTGATACGATTACTGCGTTGAAAAATGTTTGATATATTGGATTACTTGGCTTTACGGTGTCAAGGGGTATGTAGAAGTTACAGACAACTTCATATTTTATCACCAAATTGGATTCGTAAAATGGAAAGAGCTTTGAACGGGAAAGTTTAATAATAATGCGGAGATATTTGCTGTGACGAATTAATTCGTTCTATTTCTACAGCTACGGAATAAAGATTTTATGCTTGTCGTGTCTTTGTAGAGACAAAGCAAAAAAAACCATTGGAGCTTTTATTTGGGAAAAATTGACTAAAAGGGAATTTTAAATGTTAATTTAAAAAATCAGTATCAATGAAGTTCACCGACCCGCAAAAGTGCGGTTGCAGGAAGGATCATGAAGAATCCTTCACCCCCGTATAGCTGCACCCTTCTAGTCTTACAGCACACGCATCCCCTGCTTGCGGCGAGTATGATAATTGGGGTTGATTGGGGTTTCATTGGCAGCTACGCCGGAAGAAAGGGTGCTGTCAATGCACCACTAACTTCCGATCTCGTCGTGGTCGACGTGATTGATGATAATTCCATTGCTCTTTTGAAACTAAGACGATATCACTGATCGATTTAATTAGAAAATTCGTGATGTATTATCTGGAATTAATTTCGAAAGTATATACTCAAAATTATTAATGGAGAAGAAAGACGTAATGAGTAACCAATGACGAGTTCTATAGATGTAATCCGATTATTCTAAGTAGCTTCCGCTACTTTCGCAGACTTTCCTCTTACTACCTGACTATAATTGTTAAGGTAAAAGGGGTGCGCGGAATTTCTCAAAGGGTGGGTAGTACGTAACCTTTTTACACGTACTTATTAATTAGGGCAATTACTTTTAATCTTTATCGATTTAATAATGAACGTAGGGGGTGGATTCATTAACGAAAGTTGTTGGCGTAAATAATATAAAATGTCTGGCCTTATCATTCTTGAAATTTCTATTGAAATAAATAAAAGCATTGTACTTTTATTAAAATAGTAGAGAATTCTGTTAAACGCCTACCTTGCCAACGCCCGTTACTTCTTTTACTCCTATCCTACGCAAAAGAGCTGGTGGAACGGGAGGTGGTGATTTTTGCAATACTCCACAAAATCCTGTCGGTTCTGCATCTTCAGAATTGTGTCTTTTTCGGCGATGTGGTGATGACGAGAGATTTAATTTTTGAGCGGCTCTGAAACAAAATGAAATAAATTACTTAAAACAATCGTTATTGTATTAGTAGGTATTGAATCTTAAAAAGATAAGCCTTCGTACATATTGTGGTTACTGCACGAGAATAGGAAGAATATCGTTTAGTACATACACTGGTGTGGTTCACAAGTTCCATTTTGGCTATTTTTTTGCCTGACTTCACCAAAAATTATAATCAAGGTGTCATTTGATTCGGTATGGTATTTAGAAACTTTTCGAACATTTCGAAGTCCCGCGCAAAAAAATTGCAAAAGTTATAAACAAATTCGTAAAAAAAGGGGTTTCGTTTTTTGCAAATATCTCGGAGAATATTGCAAATATTCGAAATCAAAAAAAAGATCCTTAAAGAGCAGAAAATTTCCTAACTCTCGGAATTGTACCACCAATATTTATAATTTTAATTTAGAGGTGAAGATAGGGCTAAAAACGCGTGATCTGGCCGGCGCGCGCGCCGCTTAGTTATGCTTTTATTAACTAAAGAAATTTTACCAATTTCTGATTGTTTAAAAAAAGTGGAGATTGACAATTTTTTAATTTGTCCAACGGGGATCTGTTCCGTAGCCTTTGCAGAATAAGTTCAAGAAGTGAAAAAGATCTCAGGTTTTTAGTTTAAAAAATGTCATGGTTTTTATGTAAATTTTCAATTGGTAACTTTAGTTAACAAAAGCATAACTAATAAACAAATTGTGGGAAAAATCTTTTTCCGATGGATTATTGTTCATTCATGTATCCCAATGATACCTGAATTGTTTTATTCCTTAATATTTATATTTAATAGGTAAGAAAATTTTTTTTTGTTGAAGAGAGCAGACTAAGCGGCGCGCGCGGCGGTCAGATCACGCGTTTTTAGCCCTATTCTCACCTCTAAATTAAAATTATAAATATTGGTGGTACAATTCCGGGAGTTAGAACTTTTTTGTAGGAAATTTTCTGCTCTTTAGAGATCTTTTTTTTGATTTCGGATATTTGCAATATTCTTCCAGATATTTGCAAAAAACGAAACCCCTTTTTTTACGAATCTGTTTATAACTTTTGCAATTTTTTTGCGCGGGATGTTCGAAAAGTTTCTAAATGCCATTCCTAATCGAATGACACCTCGATCATAATTTTTGGTGAAGTCAGGCAAAAAATAGCCAAAATGGAACTTGTGAACCACACTACACATTTTAAAGCTAATTTCTATTCTTATTACTTACATCTAATGCAGACTGGTAGACTTTGCAGTTACACAGATTTGCTTTAGCAGATTTCGAGACATTTTATTTCAAAATTAAACATGGTTTTCTTTCAAACAATTTCCAAAAAAAATTTAATTAAGAAAACAAAAATCGTTTCATAGATAAGATTCTTTTCAATTCTATGTGTTAATATAAAACTGGAGCAAGAAAGATGCCATTTCAGAACGTACGCAAACACCGCAGGAACAAACCAGCAACGCTTCTGGTTAAAAGGAACGTGTATCATGTAACTTCATATTATCTATTTTGTAGTAAAACATATAGTAAAAACAACCTTGTTAACATTTCTAGGATTTTGCAAATTATTTGAATTCAGTTCGTTGTTATTTCATTGTTGTAATATTTTATATTTGTTGTTATTCAGCATGTTAAAATTGTATAAAAAGAAAACCCGCGATCTCAATAAACAGTTTTAAACAGTAATTTGTTTTCTGCTTAAAACCCTCTGCAGTCATATAGGTATACCATTAGGATCGTAGAGTCCGACGATTCACTGCAGAGGCACCGCAATATCCGGATTCATGTCTGGATAATTGTTCACCGTAGAAGATATGAGATCAGTTAAATTAGAAAACAATTACCTGTTTATGAGATAAGTGTTTTGATGTTTTTGTTAGTTTTCTCATGAAAAATCCATGGCTTACTAGATATTAGCTCTACAAGCGAATGTACCTTGATTTCTTTTAAGCCGAATATCTATTAGTTCTAGATAATTTAAGGCTGTACATAAAAAAATATTATGCAATGGTTTTTCTTTTTATACAAATATCAAGTCTAGGCTTAGCTCTTTTAAATGGGACGCCTTCTTGATTTTGATACCACTGAATAAATCTCTTCCAATACTTTTCAGTAATGTACGGAGGTATATAGCCAATCAACGGCAACTTGAACAGAAAAATAACTTTCTGCAGGTTAACCTTGAATACAGTTAACAGAGCATTGTTAATTACATTGACATGATTTGAGTTGTAACCAACAGACCACAAGGTTATACAGTAAAGCCAGCGATAGTGATTACTTCTGTCACGAAATCGCCTTTACACAAGACCAAATGAATATGCAATCCTAATTTAACGTTCAGTCACTCTCTAGAACAATCATCATCACCTCTAGGGAGGTTTTACTGTAAATAATTGTACTGTAATGCTCATCACATCTTAATATTACAATAATATCTAGTAGTAAATTAAGTAGTTATTCTTGACAACATTGTACTAATACTTAGAATAACAATTTTATCTCGATTTACTACATTGCAACTCCAACATCACAACATATTTCAAACAATTTTATTTGGGTATCAATTGCATATTGCACATTTTTGATGACCCTCGATGTTTGTGTTAGTGTTAGTGATTTATTCAAGAAAAACAAGCAATTCTATCAATTAACCAAGTTCAGTGACGATTGTGCTGTAGATCCATCTCGCCATAACTTATTTTTGCAATTATAATAGTTTTAAAAGATAAGTTTTCTACTTTTAACGAGGATCATATAGAATTGTGTTTAATCCAAGTTAATCGGTTTTATGAAATTAAACATATTGATAATGAAAGTAAACAATTTGACACTTTGCTATTGCAATTACAAAAGTTAATAGAAATTATCAAGTGGAAAAGTCTTGAATACATATTTCAGTTCTTCACAAACATACAATACACAAGAAGAAATCAGAATATTTTAGCCGATTCCTGATTTCTGAAACACCAGGATCAATTGACTTCTCAAAAATTACACAAGCTCAAGAAAATGCTTCAGAGTTACTTCAATTATTAAATAACCAAAATTTCCAGTTTCAATGAAATTCAAATTCAACCCAACATTGAAAACAATTACATATTTTCAAGTCCATTCGTGTCAAAGCAATTTCGTTACCAAATATTTCAGAAATTGCACAATATTTCGCATTCTGGAGCCTGGGGAACAAAAATTCTAAAAAAAAGAGATACATCTGGACTAACACGAGCCATGCAATTAAGAATTAGACCCATACATGCATGTCCTATCAAGCAAACAAGGTTTCTGTATGCTATAGTATGGCTTTGTGACCATTTTACGAGATTTACTTAATGAAATCTGATATTTTCCACGAGATTATGTATTGGGTCGTCATGGCTTAGATTCAATTAAACTTTTGAATTTGTAAGTATCTGCGTAGACGGTGTGCTTTTCAAGCTGATGTACGCACATCTTTCTAAACAGTCTTCTTCTACTTGAGTTTCGAGACATGAATACAATACACAGCGTCAGCAACGAACTGGAGATAAACAATTAATGATAAATCATATGTAACGAAGTTACTTTGATTTTTGTACAGGACCGATAATAATAGAATTATTATTTAATTGTTATACTTTATTGTTTATCCGCACGTTGTAAACGCCGACGGGCTTACCGGGCCACCAAGTGGTGCTGATTGATAAGCGCAGGCAATTATTTGTTACGTTGCATTTATTTTTATATGTAATTAATTCTAATATTATTATTTGCTTTATGGGTGGGGAGAACCAATAGTATATTCTCCCCACTAGACCGTTTGCTCCCACGCAGAGCATTCCCGCTACAAGAGTTTGCTAGCGTGGGGGGAACCGAACGGGTATAAATTGAAATGCCCAGCCATCGAAAGGCAGTTGTGGTCGCATTGAATCAGCTCTTCTGGTTCACTAGCGACTAACGACTCTATTCACTGCCTAGTGAATATCCTGGGGATATTGAACACCCAGACCTGCTATTTGGGGTCAGGTGCTCTTCCTCATCCGACCGCTCTCTATCTTTCATCCATCCGAGCGTCGCATATATTGACGCCCGAGTCTTGTGTTTAATTTTTAGGGTTCTTGCACCTGCTCTGTTCTTTTATGTTCTGCTTAATAAATATTGTTTAGGCTTACTGTGACTTTTATTTGCACCGCAGATCTTTCTCTTTCAGCCGTCGACCCCTGGAGTAACCGGTCTCCATCGTAGCTGCCCGGTGAGCCCTCGCCCGACCGCCTCAAAGGCGAAGTGGGGGAGTAAACCCCCTCAACAAATCTGGCGCCCGAGCACCGTAAACACCGTCCGACCGGAAGTGCGTCGCACATATTAGCATCTGCTAATGCAATGTAATATCGTAATCCCAAACACGTGGCTGAAAAGTTTCTGGTGCGTAAATAAAGAAAGGATGCTGTATGAGGATAGAAAGGTCTAAAGAATGTTTGGATATTGGATAAAAGGAATGTTGGGAGCAAATGATCTTAATCATCACAGTGACCCAGGAGGCTTGATTCTGTTTCTGTCAAAAAATACCAATTAGCTCTCAAACCTTTCCAGAAGGAAGAATGAATCAAATCCACCAGGAGTGTTTCTCGATATGGCATTTCACCGGGATGTAACAAATCTTAAACGTTATTGTAGACTCGCTCACTTTTCTTGTGGTTCCTGCAATTGAAGATCTGTGGTCCAGATATGGCAATCAGGTACTCCTCTCTTTTGGATCCCTGGAGCTGTATAGTCTACAAAGGAGCTAGGTGCTTCCAAGAAATTTCTATTTTTAGAGTTTCTTGTTGGTCTACCTTCTCTTTTTTATTTTTTCGTTTTTCTTCTCGTCACCAATCAGTATGATTTCACACTATCCGGGACGATATTGTGCCTTTTATTGAAGAGAATCTGCACAGACCACACTGTTTTAAAAAGTATTGCTAGAAATCTTCTCAATGACATAAAATCATATTCATTGTTTTTTGATGAAAAAATCGATACCTCAACCATCACGTCAATACGTTCTATAATAACCTCCTTAAAAACTTTAAATAGCACGAGGCTGAAGGAGTCAAGTAAAACATCGTTTCAGAAGTATATATATATAATAATTATATCGATTAGTTTTGGAGAAATTCTTCTTGAATTAACATTAGCAAAATTTTGGAAAAGAACAACAACCTTCTAAAAAGCTTTTCAATAGGATGGTGCGCTCCAGCATTATAATCTTCGCATGCGCTAGCGTTTGAACAAACGTTCTCTAAGGCAATGGACTGATAGAAAAGGTCCTGTAAAGTGGTCAGCTACATCCTTGAGCTACTTCTGTTGGGGCCAATATGATAAATCTCTAGATAGGGGAAGGTGGGGTGAAACGGAACTAAAGCACTGTGTTTCTATAACGCTTCGTAGAGCTTGCTTGTTGCTTATATTGCTTTGTGCCTTCTGCTGGTTTACATTTGTAATATTTATTGATACCGATTTCAGGTATGTAAGTCCTTAATCATATTGATGTTTAACCACCTGCATTCCTCATGTTCCCATTCTTTTAAAATATTTATGATATATTACGCAGAAAGTAGTGTTATTAAGATGAATCTAATACTCACTTTAGATAGCAGCATCCACTGGGGTAGAACGGAATGGGGCGGAATGGTTTTGCGCCACGCACTGTTATCATGATTTTACGTTGATATACTAACAATTTTGTTTTATTTATTGTTATTATAGATGGTACTATACTACAATAGGAAAACCGACAGGCAAAACTGATTGTCAGAAAACATGTAACGTGCTGTGACAGCTGTCATCGCAGAAGAAATGGAATATAAAAGAGCATTCGACTCTTTTTCCGTGCCCTATTTTTCTTTGGAGAAATTTCTACAGAAGAAACAAAAAAATACAAGTTGATAAGACTGCTGATACGGACTTTTTACCATCCATGGCCTCTGAAACTACACCAGCTGCTTCACCTGATACCAGCATCTTAAGCACGTTAGATCATCCTCGAATCCCAGAGAAAAATGTTACAATAAAAAAAGACAATCTTCAATGCATTTTAGAAACCTTTGAAATTGCTGACCAAAATGCCTCGATTATTACGAAAAACAACATTACTTAACTTCGGGATGTCACAAACATAAACAGAAGCGCTCAAAATACGTCTAATCTTGAACACAGATCTGGTTATTTCTGAATGCTTGACAGCACCGCAAGAGTTGCGGAAAAACCTAAAACTACGTTCGCATACGTCTCTCCAAAAGTGATTCATTTGCCTAAAGTTGATTAAGACAGAAAAAAGCTAGGAGAAATAGAGGCAAAACGACTGCGGAGAAAATTGAAAAAACAAAAAGAGCAAAACTGCAGAGGATTAATAGAATGAAATTAAAAAAAACATTTAAGAAAAATGTGGGAAAAAGATAAAAGAAGAAGATGAACTTCCCTTGATTGTAATGAATTCTATTTCAAGTCAACCGAAGGCTGATGTTCTTGCATCTTTGCAAAAATGAACCCATAACTCGTGTGCTCATTTGCGAGTTATGTACTCAACAAAATTAGAAAACTAGATTTCCAAAAAATATACCCCGTACTTCCTCGTATTTGAGCAATTAATGTTTTTAGTACAGTGTATTCATTTTTATAGCTTTTTTCACAATTACAGTGTTTCACACTATCCAAATAAACGATAAATTAACAATTTCTGAATGCTTTTCTTTAATTCATCCGCTAGCTATTCCGTTTCATCCCACATTCCCCTAACTATCTAAAGAATAAATTTATTCACCCAGGTAAATTTCTATTGGTTGTTATGGAACAAACCGATAGGTTAAATTCATATTACTGAAATCTGTGGAATAAATAGATTTATAACTTAAGAATTATTTTATCCGCTTTTTATAATACTGACTTTTAGATTTATTTTTGTGAGGTCATCTGAAGTCTGAAAGAAGAATTGTCATGGAATGCCAATTATAGACATCAGAAATGTGTTCATAAATGTCAAATCAGAATTTGCAAACAGCCTTTCTGAACAGTACATTTGATATTTTAGAATGTTTTTATTTTTTCTTAATTTTTCTAATTTGAAAATTCAATTGTTATGTGGATTTTTTAAACGGTGTATAGCTTGTCCCATTACATCTTATCTCCGAAAGCATATGAACATTTTGAATTTTCAAATTAAGACACAAAAAAGGCACTAAATTATACATTAATAAGCAAATAGGCAGTAACCACCCAAATAGGTATTATAGGCATTTACAGAGTAAATAAATTGTTTCCTTCTGAAAACTACTGATTTCTAATTTTCCATAATTTTATACTTTCTACAAAAATAAGCAATTTCTCTAAAAAACAGATTTCTCAAATATGTTTCATCTTCCTACATTTACGTGATTCTCTGGTCACTGCATATACTATAAGGTTTCTTCGAGAGTCAGATTAATACAAAAGCGTTCCGGAAAAACCGTAACAGCCATGATTTTTCTTTTTGGTCTACTCCCGCGCTATCTTTTGAAGTGCACTTACCATTTTTGCACATTGATAGTTAGCGCTACAAAAATGATAGCTATACTTTAAGTGAGTGCACGATTAAATCAAAAATAGGAAACATGGGTGGCCCGCTTTTTCTGGACGGCTTGCATATTCTCGGATATGAAAGCGTTGAAAAATAATTCTTATTATTTGGTGTTACTATTACTACGGTTTAGTTCTTTGAGTAGACATTTTATTTCAGAAAGAAGATGAATGTAAAAAAAATGTAAAAATAATTCTGATTTAACTACTAACTATACGTATAAATGGTATTTGAAAAATGGCCTTCCAAAAAGGTTATGTACCTATAATCATTTCATATACCCTTTAATTAATTAATTCGTTAGTCAAACAATTTACAAATTAACTAATCTACAAATATGCAATAAAAGAAAAATGTAATTACTGATTAGATAATAAAATTTAAGGTTGCGGTACTATTTATTTATAAAATGCTTATTGCAAGAAGAAAAATGCATTAGGTTATTACACGGAATAAACTACATACGTTACATAAAGTTGCACACGCAACGTACAAGGTACTTTATCACTTAAAAATCGTTAAAGAAACATACACGATAGTGAGGCATCAGGTGCAAATGTCAACTTGTACTCCAAAAAAGAAATCTTCACTCTCATGTAGGGGGAGGAAGTTGGAAAAGTCTACTTCCAGATTTTATCTGAGTGCTTGTGACTATCCATCATGTGTTATACCCAGGGGTGGCTACGAAGGAAATGAATTAACTTCATATAAAATTTCTAGCCCGCAAGGTAATAAAACACTGAAACAAAAATACAAGCATAGCTTTCTGTTGTTCGATATCAAGTGCACTAGAGAAACCACAAATGACTCGAAAGTACCAAAACCTCATCTCGCGGAAATGTGAAACATCCATCTTTCAATTTCACAGGCATTCCAGTCGTTTTGACACGTTAGGAGGCAAATCTACAGACAGCTTCTAAAATGAAACTTGAAATGCGAAGTGTGTAAACGCTTAAAATAGAACGAGAGACGCTTTTAGTCGAAGAGATCGATTATTTGTCCAATTTTTCTAATGTAGCCAGTAATGTAATTAGTCGATGAAAACTTTCTTGACTTACGAAAAAGTTGTAGGAAAAAAAGGTGGTAAAAGTCGAAGTCGCCCTGGATTTTCCAATTTCACAGGCCTCTGGTTCCGGAACGAACGCGTCTCGCCACGTGACAAGGAGTTCCAGGGTGGGAAATGGAAGGGCTTAAGGGAAGGGAGGTTGGTCGTGACGCTCATACGTAATCCTCCACTAGGTCTGTTTAGAAAGGATCCCGTCAAAATATTACGTTTTCCAAACTTAGAAAATGTGTTATTGCTAGCGCTTTGTGGCCGTCTGTTTCTTTTAAAATAAAGCACAAAATGCAATGTTTACGCAAGACGAATTTTAATTTTGTTCACGTCGTCTTCCTTTCTCCCTCTCGCTTCATTTCTCAAAATACGAACAAAGCACGCATTTTATGAATATTACATAAACATAATGTTCGTGACAATCAAATCCCGTGGGAATTACAAAACCGTCAGGGTACGTTCGGTTTTTGTTAAGGTCCGTAACGTAACTATCTCTCCTAATGAAATTTTATTAACACACATTTGACGGAAGCTTGCACGCACGCAGCATACTGTTTGTATTTTCGAGAAGTAAACAGTTTCGTCTATGAATTTCAGTCAACGGTTTAAATCAATTAGAAATGATCTGAAAAGAAATATCGATCAACAAACGTCTCGAATACCCTCTATGTAAAGCTTACTCATAAATGAAATCCTGTACAAAAGCATAGTAAGGTGATCCATCAGTTGCAATGACATTATCAACACCTGTATCGTGGCACGTGGGTTCCAGTAGCTAATCCTGTCAGTTTCCGAACATTGCATGCCCTTACAACCGGTGTTCTAACTAAAATGTCAGCAAATATGGATTTTAAAGCAGCTGACTAAACGTTTTAAGCCAGAACGCAATTTCTTCTGGCCGTGCTAATGCTAACGAAATTCTGCTGTGTATTTCAACTTAAAACGAATATGGCATTATCTCGGTAGTTAAAACGTTGTGCAGCGGGCCCATAAATTGCAAAAGCTGTATTTCTTTATGTTTTGATAATTGTATTCAACATTTTAATGGCTTGTAATCCTTATTTAGCTGTGGCTGTAAACTGGATGCTCTCAAAACAGACCGTAGTAATATTTATGTGGCCTGCACTGTAATGTGTCTGCAACATAAAAAGATTTATTCAACCACAGAATGCTACCGTGATACGGGTTTGACATATTTTAGACTATTGTGATTTTAAACTGATGTTAATTAAAGCATAAATATCTAAAATGCATGGCCATGTTACAGACGAAATCGGACACTGCCTGCCTGTATGAAAACCACGCATGATAGGGTCATATAGGATTATATGAGTATTAGATTACGTTTTATCATATAATGCAACGTGATAATTTATCCATAAAGGTACCATAATGCATGTTTGTATTTCCACTAATAAATATAAACAAATATTCTGCAAGCAAAAGCTGTAGCTGTACTCTAGTTCAGATTACTGACTATTATGATCGAGGCATGAATCTCATCCGCTTTTATATTAGAGTAATTCGATCGTTTCTAATTTCTGGCAAATACAGTCGAACTTCGATAACTCAAACTTGAAAGGAAAGGAAGAACACTTTAATTAATCCAAGGCATTTTTACATAAATGTATGTACATCGGTTATTCCCAATAAGTTCAAGTTATCAAGGATTTCGCGTTATCGAGGTCCAAGTTTTTTAAGTTCGTCTGTGTTATTATTTATTTATGTCAATTAAGTTTTACACGTTTTTACACCGAATGTAAATTAAATCAATTAAAAATCATTACTACTTAAATTAACTACAATCCTCATTAGAATTTTTAAAACATCATCGAGAACAATTAGTGTGTGTATGAAAGCAAATGAGCCGAGCTGTGGTCTTCGTCACGAGATGTAACATTCTGACTACAAGTTAGCAAGTAATAGTACTTGAATGAGAAAGTTCCTGGACGATTGGCAGCAACCATCTCCCAGTAAAGACACATAACAAGTAACCCATAAAATTTATATCCTGTACGCTTACGTAAGTTTTCATTTGAATCATACTTTCATCAGTAGTTAAAATAAAATAATATCATGTGAACTATAGTGATTCATTTCCACTACTCAACTTGGAAACCCAGACATTCAGAAGAGAACATGCCCAGCACTGGCAAACTTACGGGTGCTTCTATTTGCAAACCTAATCAAAATTGTACACGACGTTTATTTCTATCGTTTTTTATGCTCTAAGTGACTATGAAATGTAATGTAAGACAATAAATTAAGCAAAGTTCTCGTAGATTTAAAACGCTTATGTTTATTTAAGATTTCGAAGAAAACCACACATCAATAAGGTAAAATACACAAAGTGCAACCCCTTTAGCCGTGTGAACGCGATCAGCATAATTCATGCCTCATTGAGTTGCCATTTGAGGTACAAATGTGCAATCGTATACATAAATCTCTCTTTACAAAACCAGGAAAAAAGGTTATCAAGCATTAGTTTCTTACCAGGAAAGAAAACTTGCATTATCTCGATCATGGTAATCTTATCCCATCGGGATGCAGTTCCAGCAAGGTGTTAGACGATCAGGTGTTGCCACCGTCATAGCACTCACTTCCCCGGAGACTGCTCCTCTGAGGATTGACGTGCTTAGACCTTCAAGAGTTAGTGCACCCCGGTGATACTTACCCGGGACCACTGAGAGACGCATTTGTCAACCAGGGCAAGGTATACACTACACGGCCACATCAAATCGTGCGTTCTTCTTCAATAGCAACAGCAAGAATTATCATAATGTTGATAGAAATAATTAACAGCATATGCATTTATCATATTGTTTACGCATTAAGGCAGGTCCCAATCTTCTTGAGTCTTGGTGCGCATTGTCCTATCAACGAATCTACAAAACTCGGAGTTACACAACGGTACCCTCAGAGTTTCTTCGACTCTCTTTAGGAGACAGCTGCTTTGCTATTTGGTCAACGCACCACTATCAAGTGTGAAACAGGACTCGCTGAGGGAAGTGAGTCCAACTCACGCTCGAGGGCGATTTAAAGATTATGAGCAAGACTTGCAATGAGTCGCGTTTTGGGAAAATCAGTCCCGGCAATCACAATCCTCAGTTTGCTCTTTATCGTCTGACTGTATGATTGCCTTCTGGACCATGTTAATATTTTTTCTATGCCATAAGTTGAACTTTCAGACCTTGGATAGCAAAAAGATTGTTGTCCAGACACGTTTTTAATGAGCTGTGGTCCAGCTGTTCTAGTCTATCCAACATTAAAGCTTTTTTCATGTTGAGAGTTTCCGATGCTTGCTTTCCGAATGTTCGTGGCCACTTTCGCTTTATGTCTTAAAAAGGGCATTTCTCTTGTCCGGTAATTCATTCACATTTATTGCTGGCCTTAAATTTTTAAGGTTTTTGCGCACTGACTTATAAGGAAAGTACTTTATCTTTTTGTTCTTTCTACTCTGTGTCTGAAAGTTGCAGTCTCAATAAACATAGATTGTTTTCCTCTGTTGCATTATTGTAGCTGTCAGTTTGTTTTTCTCTGAAGATTAAACCTCTTTAGATGTTTAGAACTCTTTTTGGGAAATTGCTACCTTTAGTCATCTTCAATTTTGTATTATATCGATTCTTTTTCGCTGAGCTCATTATCACTACTGGTATCAGGCGATATATTTCTACCTTCTTTTCCTTTTTAGTATTTCTAACATGTCATCCAAATAAGCTTCAGTAGATAGGTAGCAGTTATAACGAGTGATCCATAAAATCTGTTTGTTTAGTTGACCATGAATGAGGAAGACACGACAATCCATAATGTCGAATTCTTATAATCTGAAATGGCAGATATCAATATGGCAGGTTAAGTTCGCTTTTTGATAACATGGTTCTTCTTCAAGAACAGAAATGGCTTATAATCAAAGGTTACTTTTGGAAAGTAGAAGAATTAAGGGTAACTGGGAATCACTGGCAGTTCTAGGTTTTTAGCAGGTGTTGCAGCTTTCGTAATATTTATTTGATTATTTGATTGCCAAAAGCTTTAATTTCAGTAATATCTCATTTAATAATCTTGCTTTTCATTTCATTGGTTACTTTTACCAGGCTTTACTTATCCTTCCAAAAACAGTGTCCCATATATGGTCATCCAATGAACGCCCAAAAACGGACGTCTAGTTCAGAAATACTTTCCATTCCTTTTCACTTTCTTAGGTAAGGGTTGAAAATAATTCTTTCCTTAATCGTTGCTTTTGATCTTTCAAAAATATTTCTGTTGAATTTTACGTTCTCAGCTCTTTCCATTATTATGAGGAAATCGCTTCTCATTATGTTTTATCCTCTTAAGGGTAAGTTAGAAAAATTCTCTTTTTAGTGCTTGTTCCTGATTTCACGTTCTTACCTTCTTCGTTTGGGCTTCATCTTGATAATTATGGTTCATTATAAAACTGTAAATCTTTCTCATTTTTTTTTAAATTTAAAAGTCGCAAAATAAATTAGACACTTCTTCTCTTCCCTGGAGAAACAGTCCATTGCATAATTGATTTGAGAGAATAAAATGGTCATCAGTAACCTTTAAAAATGATTATTTTATTCACTCGAAATAATTGCACAATAGCCTGTTTTCCTCATGCGAATCGAAGAAAACGCCCAATTCATTTTGTCGCTTAGTACATTCTAAAGTACGCTTTGAAGAAAAATCAGAAAAGGTGTCGAGAAATATACCTTGCAAGTTAGAAAAATGCCAATGAACGGCATATTGGGACACAAGCGGGGAACACCAGACAAGTCGACTCGCAGGCCTGTTGAAGGCCGTAATGGGCTATATACATCGTCTAGTCGGCACTGATTTAATTAGTTGTTGGACAGGCGTTGTAATGTTATTTCAAGATTTATGTTGTTTTACTGATTCAGTGAACATATTTCGTTATTTCGTTTTTTGAAATCTTTGGTTGAAAGTATTTTCTAATTTGTTTTGCATAATGTTTATTTAAACACACACATGGTTTCTTTGTAAAATTGTTTATTGTATTTCAGCTGTGCAGTCTTCCTAGAATTGCGCTTGCTGACGCTGTTCCAGGCTGTTTTAATGTGGGTTAATTTACATTTAATTTTTACCTTATATGGGAGTATGATACGCTCATGAACGGTTCCTGATCATGATGGTTCACATTTCTAGTTCTGTCGTTCCTGCGTGCTGCAGGACGTAACAGGAAAGAATATTCAATTGTAATAAATAGATGTGTTTGTTTCGCTATCTTTGTTTTACTCAGGGTTAATATATTTGTGCCTAATTAGGGCGTGGTCTTAAGCTTAGCGCGCTATAGTCAGTTACCAGATAAGTCAGTGAAAGGGAAAGTTAAGCCTTGCCTCGAGCATTGATAACATATTTTACCACAAATTCATATTGTTTGTAAAGTTATTAAAGCTCTTGAAAGTGGGTTTCTTTAAACAGGTATTACGACTACCTACCTAGTCGATGTATTTCTAGAATCTTACAAGTGACTGGGAATAAAAATCCCGGAGTTTCCAGTTCGTGAGTTAAATTATTTAACCAGAATGTTGTCCAACTAAAGGTTGAGATCGTAAATACGGCGACACCCTTTTGTTCTCGTGCTAAGAGATCCATTAATTATGAATGCTTATCGAGGGTCCTAAATCTTTCGTTATTAAAAAACCAACGTCGAATAAACACTTCGTCTTAAAAATTCAACTGGCACTAATGAACACTCGTTAATAGTTTTGTGAAACTGGGTGTCAAAGTGCGCTCCGGCGTTTGGCATTAAAACAATTCTCTGTGAGCGAGTAGAAGCAATTTTGTGCGTTGCTTTGTGAATAAAAGCGTGCAAGGGTCACTGATCACTCCGATCGCCGTTCATGTTAAGTAAATTTATGAGAAGATTCTTTTCTTGCCTGTAGGCCAAGTCTGGTGGAGTCTTCCATTGAGATTCAGTATTAACTGGTTATTACTGTAAGGTATTTTTAATTTATTAATTTTATTGGTTATTTCCTTTTCGTGAAAAAGAATAAAATTAACTATATGAATAGCTTTAGAATGTGTGTAGAAAAGCTGGGTCTAGGATCTTAACTGTTAATGGACTAAATTCTTTGCTGATGTTAAATAAAAGCCTACGGCTTATTTTGTTTTTCTGTAATATATGTAATGCAGATAATAGAATATCGCGTTTTATTAGGATAAAGACAGTCAGTAAAACTTTGTAGCTTTGTTATTAAAAACCTTTACTAAAGAAATCTTTTTTTGTTTGTTGTGACAGGTTTTGCTCTTTAATTTTATTATTGATATTGTGTTAAAATTTAATAATCGATATTCGTATATTTACAAATTTCCTTTATATAGTACATATCAATCCGTCTTTGTTAAATGTATTGTGTTCCTTTTCATATACCTTTTTTTATTCTCAATAAATCGATCAGTGTAAATGTATCTTACCATTTTATTTGTTACTGTTTCTCAATATTTCAGGCGAAGTACAAAATATGTGTGTGTGTTTTTTTGAAATCAATGTACAAATATTGTGAACCAGACCTTTGGACTTGATATGCTGAACAAGCAGCCTTTTTTTGTTTTATTAGTAAAACTTTTAGAATCAACACCGTGGTTTGGAGTGACCGATGACCATTGGATTATTTGGTGTAAATTTGGAGTGTACACTGGTTTAGTGAACCGCAGCGAGTTGTTCAATGCAAATACAGTGAGATCTTAAGATATTATAAGCTTTAGTGGTAAGTCAAAGTGTTCATTGCTATCAGGACGTTTTACTAATACGCTAATACGATTTTTGACATCTTAAAGCTATAAGTGAAGTTTTTTTCTTTATTTTATCATTGTATTTATTACCACTATACTGAAAATAAACGCTTGCTGGAATCAAACTGAGTAATTCTCTTCTGCAATGTATACTTAACTTTGCTAAATGTTTTGCCTTCCACGCATTGTAAAAACAATATATAGATTAACACTGTAACAAATCAGCGCCTCTCAACATTACAACTTGCGGACCACCTTAAAACCCACGTTCTTTTGTCTAATGATAAAATTTTATTCAGATTTAGACACTGTTATACCACTGATCTGATGGTAATTTTTTCCGAGGTATTCTGTATTTTACTTAAGGTTAAGTTGACTGTTAAATTGCACTTTACCTGTAGTATTTATAAAATCTAAAATTCAGTTTTGATCAGGACTTCCACAACAGATCTTAGTAAAAATTATCGCCTTTGTATATACTAATTACTTACTAATTTAATATATCTGTATGTCCCTGACCTAGCATTTCACTGTAATGAAAAACGGACGAGTAATTTAAAGCTACTTGACAATGCTACAAACGGGAAATGGGAAAAAAAGAATTACTCGTTCTCGCGTGGCATGTAAATTTAATTCTATACAGTAATGGAATTTTAATTAAAGAAAAACACACTTTATATATACACGTTCACACAGGTACACCTCTACGCAAATTACAACACTTTGACAGTCGCGTTTCAACTAAGAAACACAGAAAGCACACTGCATGATTAATACCATTAGTTTATACCTCTAATTAGAGGCTCATATATGCGGTTTGGATTCTGAATGCCTATTTATGTGAGCACATAATATTAAGTTACGACTTCGCTGTATTACATAATTACTGTAATGATATTATATTGTCTGTGTACATCTTAACCATAAAGGCAAAACGAGCAGCAGAAACACCACCGACACTACCGCGCAACCTACCAATTATTCTAAAATAACTCCTGCATTTTTTGTGAAGCCAAGTACGTATTATTTAAGAATTTAATTAACAAACTTCGCAAACAAACTCTTTTGTGAAATTAGCTCATGAAAAAGAAATAAAGAGCCCTACATCGATGCAACAAAAGATTCGTCGAGTCAACAAAGATTGCGTGCGAACTTTTCAAACTTTGTATAGAAGGAAGTGGAAGGTAACTTAAAAAAATTAATAATTTTAGTAAAGCCGCACAATAAAACGAATTCTGAAAGAAATGCATAACCCGAAGTTAAAATGCTGTTATAATTATATTTTACGAGCGTATAAACTCCGTGGTTTTATTATAAAAGTTGCTAAACCCTACTTTCTAATCGACTAGTTACCCGCATAAAAACAAATATGTGAATCAAACATACACCTACGTACACGCACTGATACAAAAAGATAGTATTTGAAACACGAATAAATGTTATTTCTTAATCAGAATCGCAATTTATTACCTACTTTAACCAATGTGGGAGCTTTTTACGGCGATGTCTGCATAGTTTGCATGTTAGTTTTTCTACCACCGAAAGCTTGGCTCGATTTTTAAACTAATTGTTCAAGGCTAACAGTTAACTTGGCAAAATTAAAAAATGTCAAATATTCCATTGGTTTTTGTTTATACTGTTACCAGAAAATTAATTGCTTCTTATTTATAGTACATCTATTTAATTAAAAGAACTTTTTCTGAAAGTTATGCATGCAAGTTGATCCATAAAACGTTGTTTCCTCTTTTTGCTTTACTCTCGCACTCGCTTAAAGCACAGCACTATCAGTTTTGAATGTACGTAAGCAAGTTCTAGTTAAGAGCTAGTGTACAGAAATGTTAAGTGGAGGAGGAAATCTGTAAGTTAAAGTAGCGTTAAGACATTTGCTATCCAAAAAAGAAAACTTCTGCTTTGCTAAACAGTTAACTGTATGCAGATAAACACCAAAGCTAAAATCTCAAAATTCGCGTAGTTGTAGATATTCTATCATCCATGTATAGCAATGTCGCCGAGGGTTGTTTTCTTGCTTGGTGGTTGTTAATGATAATGCTTGTTATCTATCGTCGATAACGTGTTACTCAGTCAATAATAAGTTCTGCGAATTTAATAATAATATATTGTTTATTATTATAGTGCAGGTGTTTATTGGTGACCTTATAGTGTAATAAATTTTATGTACTGTTCCTGCCAAAAGTTGACCTTTCAATTTAAATAAATATTTTTCACTTTTAAACGATGTCTAGTGTCAACTGTTTTAAATCAGTCTCTGCCTCAACTTCCTTTATAAAATGTGATGGATGCAACTCTCAGGTTCATATTACATGCTTGGGAATTCCTCAAGATGATGCAGTGAGTTTAACTAGAACCAAATCAAAGAACATTAGCTTATATATAAATAAATATTCCGAAACTGAAAAAAAATTGATGAACTGAAAAAGATTACTTTGGAATTCAAAACTGATATTAATGCTTAGATTCACAGCACTTCACAGCAAATTTGAAGAAAAGCTTCAGAAAGTACAAGCTGATAAAGAGATGATGATAATTCAGGAAACGCTAGATAGAATTCAGCGTTCTAATAACATCATATGGAATTCCTGAACGTACAGTAATAAAAAAAAAGTAAATAGTAAATGAAATGCTGGGTTTAATTCTACAGTCAACACAGAATTATTCAGTAGCCCTCTCTACACTTGATAGAAGAAATACTTCAAATAAACTATGTCTTTTTGTCTAAAATCTGAACAACCATCTATACTTCGGCGTATTTTTTCAAATAAGTCAGCACTGATAAATTCCAAATTTGAAAACTCTAAAACTGAAGCTGGAGAATCATCTTTAACCCTTAAATACGTAAAAAGAACTTCCACCATCATCAAGTTAACTGATCATTTAAACTAATTGCGTCCAACAGCATATCCAATATTTTCTGTTATTTTCAAGATGTTCGGGGTCTACGCTCTAAAATACAACACTTCTTTCCGATATTGTATTGCTAGAGTTAGTCGAAGCAGCACTTAATAATGACATGGCTAGTTTTGAATTATTTCTCAATGAATATAAGGTATTCCCATGTGAAGGAAGATAGTCACTTGTCAGAAATGGGAACGTACATGATTGCATTGAAGCGGAGATTATTGATCTGACCCTAACTAATTAAATTGTACCAACAGATATGTAGGTTGTAGAAGTGTAGTAGGCAAACTTACCATTTAGTTTTTGTTTGTCATTAACAGATTTTCAATAATTGTTTTGTAGATACTTTTGAACAAATATTAGAAGATTTTACGTTTATAAACGATAGTAAGGATCCTTACTGTTTAACTATGTACGATTTTTATAAAAAACGAAAAGAATCATAAAAACTTTGAAAATTGTCAGCATAGTCAAATACGTACAACAGTAACGAGGAATTTGATTCAACGCCTAATTTATTTAACTCCAAGCAAGCAGCCAAAAACCAAGATTTCATCAAGATAACATCAAGATTACCCCAAATAATTAAAAAAACGCAATACTACAAAAAGACGTCGTATGAAGAAGATACAGTCCGTATTGGAATTACTGTAATCGTACGTCATCAAAAATAACAAAATGTTGTATGTACTCTTAGGTATCCCGCATTTCAAAAACTTCATTATATTTTCAACATTTATTATATAATTTAAGTAGTCCTTAAGAAATAATAAATAATTGTTGAGAAAGTTTTAAAAAATAAAACGAAAGCTTGGATTAATGAAATTATTTATTATTTCTTAAAGACCTTGAAACCCGTTAAAAGAAAGAAGATTAGATATTATAAGGTCTTTAATTTTAAACATTATAGTTTAAGTAGTTTAATATTTTCAATTTTGACAGTTCTGTGATCATTTTCAGTAAATGCCAAAATGTCACAAAATGAATTGAAAATATCGTCATACCACAAAATGCCACTACACAAATTAAGTTAGCACCATTTTGGATAACTACGTAATGGCTTGGTTTACTGCTTTTGATGCACAGTTTAACAGCAAGGGTATTAAATCGGAAAGATGTACGTATGATCATCTTATTTCATCTCTCCAACAATAGATAATCAATTCAGTAATAGACACTATGTCAAAATAATCCTGATTCTATTCTCAAACAAAAATTAATAAATCAATTTTTAGATAATGATGAACTTCGTTTTTAAATCTAGTATGCGGTGACAAAACTGGCGACAAAAAACCAAGCGAGTATACAGCGTTCACGATGTTGCTGGGTCGTATATAGCTGTGGAAGAATGACAGTTTGAGTATTGTAAACCGGACTGTTTATCTATTAACTCGGCTTGTAAAATCTTATTGACGCTTAGGTTATTATTTTATGACAGTTTAACCTCACGCTGTTGTCTTTTTTTGTAACTCTGTAAGTATAAAAAAACTTAATTTCTTTTTAACAAAACAAAACTAATCGGTACTAAACGTTTATGCAAAATTTTTGATAGTACAACATCGCCAAATGCAACTTTAGGTAGGACAACACTTCCAACCTAACAAAATGAGAGCATGGTCTGTTACGACCCAGAAACATCGCGAACGGAGTATATTACACATATTTAAAACTAAAGCAGAAAATTCTGCAATTTTCAATTCAGAATTAATTATAAATTTGTACGTAATTTTTAAAACTGCAAATCTTTGCAGATAAAATCTGGGAAGCTTCAAAAGTTTCAAATATTTCACCCATAAATACATCAAGTTCAGGCAATGTAATATCCAAATTAAAACTAGAAATTTTAAAACCTCGAGATGATATTCAAAACCTATCCCTTAGGGGATGACTTTTCAATCATTCATTGTCAAAACGTTCTCGTACCGAGAGTAGTACAAGCAAAATAAAATTTAACAAAAACGGTCCATTTTATTGGTACCATTTTACATGCTAAAAAGTGCAAAAAAGAGTGCCAATTCAAAACCAAAAATAATAATTTAAACTAAATCCCCTCTCAAAATTGGCGGACTTCGGCAGTACCTTCAAATCAAATCGCCTTTACTTAAAGATTGGAATTCTCAACAGTTGTTTTCGAATGTCTGTGAATATAGCTTTAGATTTAGATTTGGATTTGCAGTTAGCTGCCGAAATTACAGTTGACCAGTCAAGTACACAACAAAAAAAAATTTCTAACTAATATGAGCAAAAATAAAAGCAAATAAACTATTCAATGATAAATATCAAACAATTCAGCAGAAAATTTATCTTT